>CALNXI010003417.1:24180-45973 GCA_942486025.1 Porites evermanni | reverse complement strand
GAAATCAAGTCGCCTCTGAATGAGTGGAGAAAATTTCCATAAGGAGTTGAGTAGAATTACATTTTACGACTATATTATATATCCTAAGCTTTAATTATAGTTATAAATATGAAATAAATCTTATCCGGATAATGTTCACAGCTAATGCTGTACCGCTAAGAAAAAACTGTTCGGATACTGGGCACCTGACATCATTACTTATTGAATGTTTCTGGCCTTCGTTATTCCAAACAAATCAAATTTCAAGAAAAATTAATAAAGTTTCAGAGAACCTGACTTCTTTACGTATCTTCACATTAACTATGAAACAGTTTCTTTGAAAATATCACACATTACATACCCTTTTCTGAGCAGCACTAGTTTTACTGCGCAGTAAGCAGCGTTAATGTTAGCCATGAAAAGTTTAGTCACTTGAACAGAACGGCGTCTTCTGCGACTCTTTCGCAAGCTTTAAACTCGCCAAAACTTTCATCTTGAAATACTTTGTTTACCGAGAACTGAAAAGGGCGCCTCAAAAATTGAGTTTTTGTTTTAAGTGTCCGGATAATGGTACCGTCCGGATACTGGGCAACATACTGTAGTGAGTAGCTCATCGTATGACATTGACTTGCTCTGCCCGATTAATGTTCTCAAATTATAACAGCTGCCACCTTCGAGACGGTTGCGTTGACCTTTGCCTATGCCTACAGATAAAGGACTGCATTATTCTAGATGAGGTAATATAACTGCTTTATAAAGTTTTATCATTGTATCATGGGGAAGAAAACTCCTTATTCTTCTCAGCGTGGAGGCCCTCGCGTAGGCTTTCTTTAGTTGATGTGACACATCAACATGTGTTCCTTATAGGATACGTCCTTGTGTAGAGTAATTCCTAGAATCTTAATAGATTTGAGAAATTCTATTTTAGCATCATTAAGAAACACAGAATAATCATAGTCACAGGGTCCGACGGATAATGGTTAAATGAGTCTTAGTACTGTTCACTGTTAAATGGTTAGACTCAAACCACGAGGAAAGAGTTTGTAGATCTTTGTTGAAGGAAAATTTTAGGATGGTGGGAGATAATCTGACAGGTAGGCAGTCATGTCATCAGCGTTAGTCATCAGCCTACAACCGGAATGAATCATTCGGAACACAGAAATTCTCGTCATTAATGGAAATGTTGAACAGCAGCGGCCCTAACACTGAACCTTGAGGAACGCCAGTTTTGACTGTTTTAAATTTAGAGCATACACCTTCTAATCTGACACATTGTTGACGACCCAGTAGGTAAGTGGACACCATTTCCAAGGCATGTGGAGAGAAGCCATAGGCCTGCGCGAGCAAAAGGCGGTGGTTTATGGCGTCAAACGCTTTGCTCAAGTCCACAGCGACCGCCGCTACAGCTTCCCTGTTATCAATACTTTTCCTCCAATCTTCAGCCATTTTTAGCAATGCAGTACAGCAAGAATGGATTTTCGTAAATCCAGATAAGTTTGAGGACAAAACGTTATGAAATGCATTCCAAGTTTGGTCATAAATAACTTTCTCAAACACCTTCGATAGCGAAGTTAATATTGAGACAGGGCGGTAGTTTGCTTTGTCTGTGTCAATCCCTAGTTTAAGACAGGAGTGAGGCGCGCTTGCTTCCATTCAGACGGATCATAACCGATCAGTGTACAAAAGTCGATCAAATTAGTCACCTCTTCGGTAAGAACTAGGGATCCCAAATGCAAGAGTCTTGGTGAAATGCCGTCTACCTCAACTGCCTTTCTCGGATTGAGGTGGTCCAAAATGTTACGGATATATGAAGTACTGACTAGGGAGTAGTTTAACTCGCTTGAGAAACGTCGATTACTTATCGCCTTAATACTAGGATGGTCAGTGTAGTCAGTGTCAGATCTATGCGCTACCTGAATAATATTGGCAAAATAAGCACTAAAGACTTCGGCTTCACACATAGGGTCGGAAAGAACACTACTGCCCTCAACGAGGATGAAACTTTTTATGTTTTTACCAGAACTAGTTGGCGAAAACTCGCTCCCTCACCGAAAACGCAGCGTCATTTCAGTCATCGCCGAAAATAAACCGCATGCTCATCACAAGGTCATTTGCATACAATGAAAGTCGTCGCGATTCTTATCCCCAGTTTCCACGGTCTCCATTAGGAACGCCTGGGAGCTTGGCCCTCTTTTTGCGACGGACCGACGAAAGAAAAAAACGGTTGCATTTTTAGAGACGCGCTCTGCTAAACCAAGCTCGACTAAAAAGGATCCAGACCATGAAAACCGGCCATTGAATAGCCTGCGTTGCAGCCGGCCCACGCACTCGTCTAAACCATTTGTATAGTCCATAAACAGAAGGTTTAGAGCGTCGACGACGCAGGCAACCATTGAACTACAAAAACGATTTTGGAAAAACTCTGAAACAGAACAGGTTACTTGGCCAGCCCTTCTAACTATGTTCCAACTACCAACGAAACCGATAGAACTATTTCTCTGTCAAAATTAAATTCCTGAATGAAAGGCATAAGAGATCTGATCCAGTTCTCGTAAAAAATCGGCCTCTGCAGACCACACTTTCTATGGGTTTACCGGTGTCCGGTCGTTTTGCTACAAGTCAATTCGTTGCGTAATGAATTTGATCCGCGGCAAAGTTATAAAGTCCGTTTCGCTGCATCATGAAGTTGATTTGCTGCAAAATACTGTTTTCGTTTTGTTGCATACTAGAGTAAATTTCCTTCAAATAAAAGTTAAATTTCTTCATGCCTTGATTTTATGTGGATAATATTTTCGCGGAATTCTTCTTCCAAAATCTTTTTTTCTTGCCGTAGTTTCAGACCTCGGTCCGAAAACGCACAGTACGGGTACTAGAAACAAACCCAACGACTTTAACTTAAATCATGACCAATAAACACTTTTTTATAAATAAAATTACACGGAATAAATAAATAAATAAAAAGAAAAACACTTATCTAGTTATAAAATATTTCTACCCATCTACCTATATTAAACAACAAAAATCGCTTGAACCAAAGGAAAATCCACCGATATCTCGGCGAAAACAAATGGCCGCCTAAAAATGCTCCAAGGTTTGCTGGTGTTTTTTGTTTGCTGGTGATTATTAACTCAAGGAAATGGCATTTAACTCGCTAGTATTAGCCGTTTGTTTGACATCAACCGGATTCGAACCTATGTCCTCTGCGTTAGCGCTGCAGTGCTCCACCAACTGAGCTATGAAGACCAGTACATTTGTACGTAATTTATTTAGCTTCTTCTTTTTTTGTAAAGCACTTGTAAAATAATGGCAGGCATAGCTTTAAATAGGTTGATCATGTGTAGTGATTGTATAATTGCATCTGTGCTTAAGTGTTTAGTCGGTGTGTGCATGTGTGCTACGTGATAATTATTGTAGTGAGTAGGGAGGATATCTCGCTAAGCAGTTGTACCTTATGAAAACTAAAAACCGATAATTTTTCTTTCTTCCAGAGTTTACAACATTGTTTCGTCTAAGCCAAACTTCACTCTAATTCTTCTTCACGTGATTTCTATTCCTTTAACAGGTAAGTTAAAATGCTATGGATTTACAGCTAAAAGGTTGCAGTGTTCTCAGTAGAGGGGAATGATAGTAAGTTACAATTAACTATCTCAAGAGGAAGTTGGAACCAGCAGTATGTCAGCGTCTTGGAGAGGTTTCTGCCTTATACAGAGTTAAGAAATGGAAAAAAAATAGCAGTCTTGTTGACAAAGGCTGCCGTTGGGAGAGAGAGGGAGAGTTGAAAGAACCCGTAAATACCTCGCTTCGGCAATTTAGTTCACTTTGAAATCGGCTCGAAGTTTCTTGGATGTTCACATTAAGTTAAACGAGACGATTCGCAACGACGATTTTTAGCGCAACACAGCCTTGCAACATTGTAGCCACATTGTTTCGAACAGTTGTAACATGGTTCTAATATTGCGACGCTGTGTTGCGTTAAAAATCGTCGTTGCGAATCGTCCCGTGTAACATCACCTTTAGGGAGATTAAGAGTCACGTTTACGGCAAACGGCAGATTCAAGTTGAGAATTTCTCAGAATAGAAAATAAACAGATAAAAACTGTCCAGAACAATTCTTATGGATAAAACTGGCTTGGAACTACTTATTTCTGTGCAGAAGTAATAAACAATAAACGACAATTAAGGGGGAAAACTTGGTCACGTGGTACAAATTCACGTTTGTCGTTTGGCGTAAACGTGAATCTTAATCTATTGCTTTATTTTGCCCTCAGAGGTATTTGTAGACTCTTGCCATACGTTTACGATATTTTATTGTTTCTTTAATTTAGGTCTAATTAATGCCTTTGCATTTGGCTGGAACAAGGAGACACTGAGAAGACTTAACAGGGAGAATTTTAAGGTAAAGACGACCATTGAAGCTCTTTCTTATTTTTGTTTCTTTTGACCAGCTTTTGTCAAGTCTCCACTCGATCCGCTCGGGTGTTTGATAGGTAGGTGTACCTTCTTAGAACAGAAGCATTCATATCACAGGCATTATCGCAACGACTTTATCATTTCTGCACAGTATGTGTGTGTTACTTGGACCATCCGTTCACTGAGAATTTTTGCATGTCTTTTGTTTAGATCCTCTATAAAAAATGAAATTAGGAATATTCACGTCGTAGTCGTGCAGTTACAGCAACAAACGTGCGAGAAAGAGTGATGCGAGTGCAGAGTTAATGTTTTGCTTATTAAACCAATCGTTAGTTTTTTTGGCGTTCTCGTCATCGCCCTGATCGTCTTGTTTGCCCATGTTAAAAGCTCTTTATTATCTCCAGTTGTGCACTGCTCAGCTGAGCCACCTTAACTACCTTAACTACCACCTGTACGTTCCTTTTTCTGCCGATATCAATACGATTGACGTCAATCCGAATTTCGATGACAATAGCTGGTTAATAAGAATTGACTGGGGGGTTTTAAGCCAGTCAAGAACGAAGAAATATTTTGAACAAGTTGGTTATTTCGGACACGATACAGAATGAAATGATGATGACGATAATGATATTTATATAAATTTAGCCAGGGATAAAAGCGAAGCTCTCGTTACTATACTTATAATTTACTCACACAAAAATCAGAAAAATAAAATCGTGTACTTCTTAACGGCGACGGCATTGAGAACAACAAAACAACAACAACAATAGGTTTAATTAGCAAAAAACAACTTTGAACATACAGCACACTTTTTTGTACATTTCTTTGCCGTTGTTGTTGCACGACGGCAAAGTGAAACTTTCTAGTTACACCTTTTATGGAGGAAATGTTCATTGCTGCTTGTGTTCCTGTTCGCTTTCGTTTTCACTGCCGCTCATTTTCACCTTAAAGGCCGCTAACATTTCTCATTTCCTCACCACCGCTATAAAATTTTCATGTGTTTCTAGCGAAATTCGTCTCCTTTGTTTTTGTCTCTCGCTCGAGCTTTTTCTCTGTTATCCATGTCGGCCTAGACGTTAAAACTTAGTCGAAAAAGAGACTCCGCTTTGTTGTTGTTTTTTCTCGTCCGGGTGGCCAAGTCTATCATCAAGCCCAGCTTGTGGTCTCCACTCACAGTAAAAAAGGTCATTTCACATTGGTTATCCTGTGGCGCGGACGTGACCACCAAAATTTCTCGGAGTCTCTCTGAGTAGAGCTCCGCTAGCAATGATAATATTTCTACTAATATTATTAATAATAATAATAATGATAATGATAATAATAATAACAGTATTGATAAGAATAAAACTATCTAATATCCTACTAAGATTTTACTTTCATGATGTATTAGAGGAGCTGAAAACTAATTTTCCTGAAAATTTTCGCTTCGAAAGTGTTCTTGGTTTTGTGATAGAGGACGCTTGAATTTCTAAGCTTTTCGGTGACGCGGCGTTAACATTAATTAACTTTTTAAGTTTTCCAGAGTACTTTTAGATCTCTAGAAGTGCATTCTAAGCGGCGCTGTAAAATTTATATCTGTTCGGTCATTCTAGTATTTTCGAAATTACAAGGGCCCCAGTATTATTTTTCGAAAATTTTAGAGTCAATTTAACGTATTACGACTGTGAGAATATTTCTGATTTCTCTCTCCATCATATTTGAGTCCAAAAATTTTAGGTTTCCTTTTTTCTACGAAAAATAGCCCAACTTATGGAGTGAAATGTGAAAAATTAAACTTAAAATCGTAGGGTGTATATTAGATAAGCTTCGAAAATTGTGCATGAATGGAACGGCCATCTAGCTGTCCTCAAGTAATAGAAAATTCTAGGTAATATTTGCTTCTCCGAACAGATCTTTTACAGAAAACAGTCGTTGGGTGCCCCTCATATAGGTTACCAAAGTGACTCCTTTCTTTGAATTTTGCTATCTGAACAGTTCATGTATATATTACAACAACAACAACCCAGGTACTTGATTAGGTTCATTTACAGTGTATAATCTATCAATATTCTTTGCTTATAGGTGGCCTTGCAACAACATTTCCCTTTTGGTAATGCCAGAATAGAGTCATCAATGGGAGAGCACAGACTTGGAGAACCCACGGAGGGAGTGCAACTCGATACAAACGCCCTTCCTTTGAAATACCATAATCCTGGAATGGACAACGACATTTAGCAAATTTGGGTCTCGAGCTGGACCGCTGTTTTACCTTCTTTGAGCACACAAATTATTCTTTGATAACAATAAATTACAAATTCGGGAGACCTGAGTCATCAGGCTACGCTGTTAGGAATCCGTTGGACGTTTTTTGTTAGAAGCTCTTAGGATTTTAGTGTAATTTTTCAAATTTCTCTGTACAATTAGTAATGTTGTACACTAAGTAATATCATACGTAAACATGTACGAGTCTTGACTGCCCTAGCGCGAGTTGCATGCATCCTACTCATGTATAAACTGCAAAGATTTCAGTTACGTGCTTCTAGAATTCCTAGAGGTGCCAGTTATAATACTCGCCGAAAATACTTAATGTTAGACGGGGCTTTCCCAAGTTCATATTAATGTAAAAATACTAAATGACCACACCGCCTTAGGAATTCTTTTGCTAGGAGAAACGTTGATCCATTTAAAAGGGTTACTGACCTGACATGTTTTAGAACGAAGAGAGAGTTTGTAAATACAGGGTGTCCCAAAAGTTCGTTCCTCTAATTTCATGCACTATAACTTTTGACCAAAACTCCATTTTTACATGAAATTTCTTGAAGATGTTTATTTCTCTATCAAGTACATGTATTCAGAATTTCAGTGACTGGCATGCCCTTTTTTGTTTTCTTTTTAATCACATTCTGTAGCAGCTGCGGCATGAAATGGGATACAGCGTTTGGATCCATTTTGAGCTTTTTTATCACCTGGTGCGCGGGATCCAGTTCAACCACCAAACACATCTTATTTAGTTTAGGCAGCTGAAAAAATATATTTTGGGCATTCATCCAAAAAAGATAATCATCCCGGCCCCCTTCCACACCAAGGCTTTTGTACTTCTTTACAACTTTAAAACGAGCTGGGCGTTAATTGGCAGACTAAGCAGAGGTTTTTTTGCCATCTCAGGGGCCTCTAATTTTAAACAGCTTTTCATAACACTTTTATTTGGCTTGCTAACTATGTGAGACTGAGCTTCCTTGTCGAGTCTACCATTTTGTATTTAGCTTTCTTTAAAACTATTTTAGCTGCTTTATTCAGGGCTTTTGGTCTTCCCCTCAGTTTCTTACCTTCAAAACCTTCATTTCTCCATGATCATTCTACCACCCAACCTTCGGATTTCTCCGGTTTTTTAGCAATTTCTACAACAGATAAGCCAGTAACTCGAAGTATACAGGCTTATGCTCTCATGCAGCTTAACGTTTTTGCGTTAACGGGATTTATCTTTCGTGATATTCACAAAAAACAAGGAAGGAGTTAGAGCAATTTGGGTTATGAAATGCAAAAAATATGTGGCTGGAAAATATACTCGCGCACGCGCACCTTTGGCGCGGGAGTACACAAATCGAATATTCGAGTCAAAAGATGGCACAAAAAGTATAAAAATAGTAAATTATATTGAAAGACACAACTTTTGTTGAAATGATTTGCTTACCAAGTCCAATTGTACTGAAATACAGACTTATAAAGTAGTGTTAAATTTAGCTGTGCTATTTTATCACAGTAAATGGAGAAAATATTAATTCATCGAAGTCTAAGCGCAGAAAAAAAAGCAGAAGCTGCTGTTAAAGAGTTACAAAGGGAAACTCTAACACAATTAGAAACTCTTGACGTTTCAATGAATTTCAGTTAATTTATCATTTTTTTTAAATCTCCCCGTGCACTTCAAACATTTGTACGATGAACCTCTTTGCTAAATGACAAAACAAGTTAACACATTGTTTAACAAAGCACTACCTAACGCTTTTCGTATTACAGCTGTAATAATGATAATAAAAAAATTCGATGAACTTTTACGTCCGATTTCAGTTGCTGTGTGAGTTGTAACATATGTAAGTTCTTATCATGGGTGCATCTGTAGCACATTAGCAACACTGTCTATTTTTTAGCTGTTTGAGGACAATAATTATTTTTTTATGTCAGTTGTGCTGTTATCACGCAGATTATTCAACCAAAATATTTTATATTAGGTATTTAGTTGTTTCTCGTCCAGACATTTAACCTGAGATTTTTCTTTTTCTAGCGTTTACAAAAACTGTACATCGTTAAAAATACAACTGTAGTGACTTGATTATAACTAAAATATTACATTTCTTTTATGACAAATGAATTTCTTTACAAATTTCTATAGTTGACGTTCTCGTACCTTCAGTTTAAAGCTCCTGGCTATAAATAAGACAGGGAGCGAAACTGGAAATGTTGACAAAAAATCCTAGCTGTCATGTTTAACGTTATATATATTATCCTACTACATGAGAAATTTCTGCAATTTGATTGGCTTAGAGCAGTGGTATTTCAGCTTAATTTGAAATACCTACATGTGAAAATTACAAACCTTTTGCGGGAAGTAGTATAAACAAATAATAGCATGATTTGCACGTGATATTTGGCATAAATACCAATCGTAATATTTCAAAATTGTCTCAAATTTCACTTGCCTAACGGCTCCTGAAATTACGTATAACAATTTCCAAATATCACTCGTGGTATTTATGCCAAATATCACTACAAATCATGCTATTACCTACCTATAGTAATGAAGCAAGTTTAATTGGTATTATGCATTAGGGAACGAAATGTGTTAGCTACTGGTTGCTTAAGGGTGGAGGTGGTGCGGCAACTGGAGTGGGAGAGGGGGCATCACCAGCAGATTCATTTGACATTGCTGAGGACCAAGATGAATCATCATTAGGTCTGACTTCCGTTGTCTCTCCCACAGGATATTCTCGAACAAGTGGCTTTCTTGAACTCGGACGGTGCTGCATGAAAGCAACCTGTAACAAACCACAATATATTCTATTATTTCTACAACTATTCTTTCTACTTTGTAAATCAGAATTTAAGTAAAAGTGATGTGTGATGCATGTAGGCATCACATGAAGCCAACCCGCTATCCACAACTAAACGATAAGTTTGCTAATACGCTATTCTAGACCCACACTCTCAGATTTCTATTCCTTATCAGTAGCTGATAAGGTGATATTTCTTTACCGAATATCACCTTATCAGCTATTGAAGTACAAGTGTCACTAATCCCTGACGGTTTTTCCGTTAAACATTCTATTCCTTATCCCTGAGTAAACTGCTTGAAAACCGTAACCCTCACAGCAACACATACCCACATAGCCCATATATGGCAGTAACCCCCGGTCTTCAACAGGCCACTTAGTTCTGGCGGCCCCCAGCGTGTCTGTTTTGGAGAGTCTCGACTGTATCTACAACATGCACCAGTTTTTTTTTTATGAAAAGGGCATTGATGGAAAAAACTATTGCAATCACACCTGTACAACCGCAACAATGTTAATGAAGAAATGAATTAACTTAAGGTTTTCAGAAGGCATCGGCATAGGTTGTCCCTTTCGTTAACGACCGCTGTCATTTTTAAGACACTTAAAAAATGTTTGACCTGTTATTGAGAGTGTTTATTAAAAAGAAAGACCTTTCGTATGGTACTGTAGTGGTAAGGGAGAGAGATGAGGACACCCACACGCCAAAATTCCGAAAAATTTAGGGACATAAACTACCAAACTGTCATTGTTAACTGATACTGACATGAAGAACAGGTGACCCTGGCCCTTCCATAACGTTTAACAAAAATTCAAGTTGGGCTTCAGCGTCGTTCTTTCTAAGACTATTCAAAAACGTCTTATTTGCCTTATTGTAACTTAATCCAGGGTGTATATTACATCTATCATGACAGAAGGCTTGGTTACAAATGATGGCATTGACCGTTAAAAATGGCAACGACCTTTTACGAAAGGGAAATAAGCATCGGCGTCCAAACTTCAATAATTTTGTTCTCTGTATTCTGTTTTCAAAGTTTATCTGCCTGGTAAATTCATATTGTATCGTTTAATCTCTCTCTCTTTTTTTTACCTTCACTTGCTCCACGTTGAGCCTGTTAAGCGTTTCCTTGTCCATGCCAAAGACAATAGCATTTAGCACCCCTGTAAATAAATGTCCATGTTAGTAAATTTCATTCTTCTAGAATTCAAGGTAGATCCAGGACATTAGCAACCTCACTAATTCATTTACAAGATAATTTTAAATTTTTGTTTCAGAATAAGTACATTATAAACGTATAATTATATCTTGAAGCTTAATATATTTAATACTGGTATATTGTAAGTTTATACTTATTTTCCTTTTTTCTTCATAAATTGTAAATTAACTCTGAAAGGTCCTTGTGGAGAGTTAATAAAGCTACTACACTGTACTGTACTCAGTGTACAATAGCAACGTTTATTATTTATAGTGCGCCCTTTCTATATAAATAATCAAAAGCGCATTACAATTAAAAAATCACAAAAATTGAGTAAAAAATAATAATACAATACTGTCCAGTACTGACAGCATCAAAGCAAAAAAATGAAATGGTAAACTTTAATAAACGATTATTCAGTTGCTCTTGTATTTGCTGTATACCGAATGGTGTCTGAACTGTGAGCGTGCAATGCTCAATTTTAAAAATGCTGTGCCCTTGTAGTACACGAATGACTCGCGTTATCGCCAAGTGTTTTGTTGACAGCTCAACTGATTTTTACAGCTGATAACCTTAGGAAAACAGATAAATAATACAGAAAAAAATTCTGTACGGTTTTCGGCTTGAACAAAAGTAACAATGAAGAAGAGAATAAGAACACTTTGATTCCTGCAAGAGATTGTAGTTCTAAAACTGTAGCTAAAATCTTAACAAAATGCCTTAGAAAATAAATAAGTCTTACTAAACGTTTAAAAGGATCAATGTTTTTAGCTTGTCTTATTAGCAAAGGAAGATTGTTTCAAAGGACTGAGTCAGGACTGGGGCCGCCACCATAAACAATCGATCCCCCATAGTCTTTTTCGTTCTGAACCGCGGACTTTCCAGCAATATGCCATTATCTAGCCTGCGTAGCATGGCGGTTTTGTCGAGCCGGGCGCACGAGCGGCGAAGCCGCGAGAAAAATAAAATTCAAGTTGCTCCCGCCCCAATCTCCTCGCGGTTTCTCTGCCCTCGCCCGCCTTTATTACTTAGCGCGCCCAACCAAAACCGCCATGCTACGCAGGCTAGCCATTATCTGAATTACAACACTACTATAAATATTATCTGTTAATTATTACAATTATTATTATGTATATGGTCATTTATTAAATGAGGTAATAAAGGCACAAGGTAATGGAAATTAAACTGATCAATTTTCAAAAAAGCGTAGTTTATTGCCACACTTTCTTTTGCTAAAGGAAGAACAGAAGCCTGCTTACCGACTAATGGGCTGAAAACAACTTGAAGTAAAAGCAGTGTGAAGTTTGGTTCTGAATTGACTGCATTGTCTATTCTGGAAATAAAAATTACAAAAGCCTTCAAATCGTGAGATAAACATACTTAATCTCAAAGAAACGCAGCTCAATATGAACACGTATTAGATTATGCGTAATAACAGTGAGGGTCACCATTCACATGTGTGCAATCCTTTGGTATTAACAGAGTCAAGTGAATATATTTCCCCTTTTCCTTCATCACAAAAAATTCAGTGCCAAATTCTTTCAGGCGAACACATTTCAAAGTTCACGAAAACAAAACCTTAACATCCTCTACCTTTATTCGACAGGGCAAAAACCTTTTTTTCAATTTATTTGTCAACAGAGGGGGTTTTAAAAGTCTGGTTGTCCAGAAAAACAAACCAAAACAAAACTGTCGTAAATTATGAGCCCTATTGTGACAACAGCATATGGGTTACATTCAGGGCTTGTGACGCACTGTACTTCTTTCACACATAAGCGTATTCAGTCTTTCCAAATCTTTTGATAACATCTGTGTCGATGTGGTCAAACGTTGCTTCTTTAACAACTATGTTTCAACATCGACCTTTCAGTCACGTTTTTATGTCCTTCGACACAAAAGTGACGATATCGACTCTCAAATGCTTCTTCGTGTCTTCATGGAATTTCTTTTTTTCCCATGCCTGTACCTTTAAATTTTGCATTAGTTGAAACATGAAACACACGGAGGATCGAAGACGAATATCTTGCGTAGTCTCTTGCGTAGTTACAGGAAATACACACTTCTTTCCCTCAAGCAAATGTGCATTTCCCGGCTGATACATTCACCGTTGTTATTACTCTCTAACTGATTATCTGACCGAGGTGACCACTGCGGTAAGGTTGGGCTGTATTAAGACCTTGCCTGTTCAAAGACTCGCAGAACCATTCATGCCTCGCTATGCCGTATTTAAACCGTCTGAAAGACCTCAGCCAAGAGATTAACATCATTCGATTGTGTGACTCATACTAACCTGTCTATAAGAGGACATATTGTGGTCACCAGATAAACAACAGGGTACCACATAAGTGGCTTAATATCCTCCTTCATCAGAGCCTTACAAGCAAAACGTAAGAAAAAATAATTTCACTGATAACTACGATTATCAATTAATTCTGCCTAACATTCCCGGCCGGGCTAACATTCAAGTTGAAGTTGTCGACGAAAAAGTACAAAATTGAAGCTACGTACGATTGTTTTCTGATGCTTTGCACACTATCGCTCTTTTGCACTTTTTGCAAGCTTTTGGGATGGTTTTCACACAGAAAATCAACGAAGTGGAGTGAAAACAGTGACAATCTTATAATAATCCCCCACAACTCTTCTATGAAAGGATTTTTTCCTTCAACCATCTCATAACCAACCGTCATTTATGACAACAATAGACATGAGCCAAGTGTAACAGTTGTAGAGCAGTTAGCTACAACCTCGTACAAAACCTGTCGAGATTGATTACAAAAAAACCTACTTTTTGCACTCGTCCCGACAAAAATGCTTACCGTAGCCAATTGAATGGCCGTCTCCCCCTACCCTCCCCTCCGAATTTGTGCTGTTTAGAGGAAAAGGGAATATAGTGCGAAATTAGAAAGGACATAGAATGTCTCAAGAGTTTTGTCCGGGGTTGTAACTGGGCTGCAGGTCCACTAACCAGATCCGTTAATTACCCATTTTGCCCATGGATCCCCATGGATTTAGCCAAAAATATGCTGATTGAAGGCATTCAAGCTTTTTCCCTGTCACCATCTCGTCAAAATGAATCGAAACGACCTAGACAATCACATTTGGGACAGCACCGAGAACGTCGCTTAAAAAGTGAATTTGCGTTCTTTCAGTCTTTATTGCAATTATTCCAACTTACTTACTTTGTCAAATGTACGCGAACCCTCCTGAATTTGAATTCCAAGGGACCATACTTAAGTCCAGAAAGCGAAATAAAATTTCGTCATTGCTTGTTTACGTTCTCCATAAAACACGAAATTAGGTATTTTCACATCGTAGTCGGGCAAAAACGGCAAAAAAATGTACAAAAAAAGCGTTATGCACGAGCAAAGTTGTTGTTTTGGTTATTAAACATATTGTTTTTTTAGACGTTCTAGCTGTCGTCGCCTCTTTGAATCTTAAAGTCCCTCTAAGATTCGATACTGGCTTCTTTTCCTGATCCCAGATTACAGCTTTCTAAGTTTGGTAATGTGGAGAGGTAACCTTTTTAAGATTACCTTTTGGAAAAAAAGGTGTCCTTACCTCCTTGGCTTTGTACCCTTAGTTTCTCTCCTCCCCCTTCTCCCCCACCCCTGGCTAGGCCGGCATTCACTGCACTTATTTATTTCTGTGGGAAATGTTTTTAGGGAAGCTCAAAGGATCTTGAGATTATCTTCAAGTAATTACAGGAGGACAGCCGTTGAGGTGCAGATGCCAGTAGTTAAACAAAAACCTACTGTTAGATCTATTAATTCTTTAGGGAGTAACAAAGTACAGAGTTAAACTTACTTTATTTCTCTCAGCTTCAGCACTATACGTACCACCCCAGCTTTGAACCTGAAGGAGAAAAGGTCTGTTACCAAAACAAGCTTGTAGGCCACTTGGCGTATAGCTTTTTTTTTTGAACTAGTTTTTTTGTAACTGAGGCTGAAGTTTAATAGCTCAGAGCACTTGCTTAGGCCTATTGAGAAACCCCCTTTTCCCAAAAATTTACTTCATCTCAACAAATATTGCTTGCCTGTCAAACAAGTTGTAATAAAACACACTAGCCTGGAGTGAGGTTTGCTCCACCTGCTCCAGGCTATTCGACGGCACTTTTACTGAGTTACTTTTGTGACATTCTGATGTTGTAAACATGAAGATCAGTTTTCAATTTAGACAACCCTTACCACTGTTTACTGTGAACATTATCAAGGATGCATAATGTGCAGACTAGAAAAACGTTTGTGCCCTTGGAAACTACTACACACAACACTTAAGTCACTAATCATCATCTCTAGCATTAAAATGGTAAGTACTGCAGCAGTATTGCTTACCTGTCTCTTGATTGTAATGAAGATGTAGGAATAAACAACAAACAACCCAATGATGCATAAATACACAGGAATATAATAGCTGCGAATAAGAACACAAACAAATACATTTGTATTTAGCATCATGCAGTTCTTTAATACACCAGATTAAAAGAGTACAAATAGTTCCACAAGTGTCCATGATTTAGCACTTTGAAGGAAGTAATCTTAACACCGTGTTTATTCGATTAACCACCCTGGGCGCTTATTAAAGTTTTGCACCTTGAGAGTGGGTGCTTATTCGAGGTGGGAGCTTATTCAAGGCTGGGCGCTTATTAAATTTTCAACATTTTTCAGCAAGTGTAGTATGCTTATTTTGTAACAAAACAATAAATGGTAATAACAAAACGAGAAGATGTAACAAAGCAAGGTTTCTGTAAAATACTCTGAAGAAAACTCTGTCTTCAGGCAAGTCTCTCATTAGTACTTATTCAATTTTTGGGGGGTGGGAGCGGGGTGGGCGTTTATTTCGAAGCTGGGCACTTATTAACTTTTTCTGCCTTTAGGATGGATGTTTATTCAAGGTGGGCGCTAATTCGAGGTTGGGCGCTTATTCGAATATATATATATATATAACTGAACAAAATGAACAGATACAAAACTGATTTTTGAAAGAGGAAGATGCTGCAATTTACGACCTAACCTGACTCAACAGGTGAAGCACATAACCCTGAGTCTCCCTGTACATCTAAGTACCTTGATGTCACTAATTATTTAACCCACCTGCCCTTGAGAATTTTGACTAAAAATCCATTTTGAAGCTAGTCAACCCATTTAATTCTGGTCACTGTCTGGCTATAAAGAACCAATTAACTGCCGAAAATGCTGTCTATAGGTTGAGCACTTTGGAGCCTTCTGTTCCATTTGCAAAATATCAGCTTTCAAAGTTCAAGCATAGCAGCAAAAAAAGCAAAATTTCGAGAAAGAGGTTAGGTTTAAAAGTGACACAGCAGTGTTGACCTAAACCCTTCACTTTATCTCCTTCTCTCATCTTTTGCCTTTCTTGCCACATTTTTTCTTTTGTTGGGCATTTACTATTCTTCATTTGGGTGGGAAAAGTTTTCATAAAAGGTTTTAGGATTGTAGAATAAGATATAAGAAAGAGCAGACCCGGGGATGGGTAATGGAACAATTAAGATTTTCAGGAGAATTTTTGAGTCAACTTTACTTTCCAGTCTTTTAATTAAATGCCTGAATGAGCTGATAACCACAGACCTTTTTATAAAGGCTATCTAGCACTTGAGTGCTAGCCAACTGTGAAGCCTTCTTAGGCAGGGGGAGGGGGGGGGGGACGTTTGTCCCTTGTCTGAATTTTAAAAGCCGTCATTTCACATTCATATTGAAGAGGAGGCCATGTTGCTAGTTGGAATTTTATCTAGGCCTCAACTAAGATAGCAAAAATTTTTGCTTTAAAAACCTTGTCAAGACAAAGCTATTTTAAATCATCTGGAGACCCCTCCTCCAGTATGTTATTGATCCCAATTTTCAAACCGATAAAATAAAACTTTCAATTGATTCAAGAGTCGGCTCGTCACAAAGCCCTTTTATTTGTCTTCTATTTTGATTTTTGATGTCCAAGTACAAATTCAAACTGGTACAAATTACGCTTGGCATTTTCACTTCCAAGAGGAAAAAAAGTGAAAACATTAATAATTTCACATCTGATTTGGTAAAATGAAAAAAAAATATGGTAAGCACTAAAAGCTGTAAGAAGGATTCATTTCAAGATACTTGTAGTCAGCATAGGATTTCATCCATAGACCAGTATCAGAATAATGATTAGATCATGTCACCGTATACAGTGTATAATTGGCAGGGGTGGGGACCGGGGAGCAGGGGGCCGGGTCAAGGGTTTAAATTTCTTATAATCATTAATATTACAAATCTTAGGACATTGTTTAAACTATACTTACGTAGCAAACCTCCAAGCTACACTGTTATCACTCTCCTTAGAAATCCAACTGGAAAAATAAACAAATTAAATTACCTCGTTGGTCTTTAAGAGCCATTATGGGTTAACTTGTTAACAGGATAAAGGGTTAGGTGCTGGTAATGAGCAACACAGGTGAGAATTAAGTAACGAAAAGTCTGAAAGTAAGCAGAACCAAGTGAGAACGTGACCATGGCAACCACACTACATGTACCCAGGCCTTTCACTTGAATGGCACTTCTCAATCTGAGGTTACTCAGTGGAATCCAGTGGAGAATCCATGACATTCCCTGAAGAGGCTAATTAAGGACACTGCTCCTAACCATGAAGGTGGGAGGGCAGAGCTATCAATCTCCCACAGGCAAAGACAAAGAATACAACTGCCAAAAGGTGGCAACCATGAGGAACAAAAGGGCAACAACCAAAATACTGATGCACATAATTTTAGAGGAAATCAACAGACTTGCCCCAATCTTTGGTTATATATATGTTACAGGTCAGATTTGATTTCAGGTCAATTTTGATTTAACCCCAGTAATCATTCTCAATTTCCTTTGTTTCCTAGCCCTAATTCATCAATAATTAGGGTTAGGAGACAAAGGAAATTAAGAATTATCAACCTAGGTTAAAACATTTTAACCTGAAATCAAATTTGAACAGTAACATATATAATAATCTCATAAAAATGGACATATACAAAATGTTGCACTGTTATCTGCTTCCTAATATAACCACTTCATAATATTCTAGTCTACTTTTCACACTAGGATATCATTCAATGATACATGAGAATCTTATAATGAAAAATTCCATAAATATGTAGACAAACGGCAAGTTTAAAATGCTTATGACGTCAGGAGCAGATCCAGGCATTTTTTATTGGGGGGGTGGGAGGGAGGTCCAAACTTTGGTTCAGAAAGGACTGTAGAACCTTTTTGTGGCAATTAAATTACTTCTCCCCCACACCCCCTTCCACCAGTCGCAGTTGCACATCATAATTTCTTAGCCCCTTACGCTGAATTCTACTTGTAAAGGATGCACCCCTGGAACATCCTCCTCTTGTGCCATAATTGTTGACCAGCTGAGAAAGCAGAGAGGACCACGTGTTTCCAGATCAGTGAACGCCAGTCACCATTGGCACAAGAAATGCTGCTTTAATCTCTGAGCAGAGGTGAACAGATCATAGGAGGGCACCCCCAAAAAATTACATTTTTGAACAACACTGGAATTTAGTTTAGTGGCAAAATGCAACACAGGTTTCACTAAAAAAATTAGCCAGTTAAAAAGTTATATACAATCCTATGATACTTACCACCAGGCACCTGCTGGTCCATAATGATCATTAATAAGAGGCAGACAAGCTACAACAAATGGAATACCCCAAGAAACAAGGTGGTAATACCTAGAGATGGACAGACATGGTAGATTAATTTTTTGTATCACATATAATAAACTTGCAAACACTTGAGGGTTGGAAAAAGCAGCCCTCACTTTGACCACACTTGCCGGTGACTCTTCATTGGAGAAATAGAAAATGTCACGCTTTAATCAGCCCACTGAAATCAAAGTTTTTGTAATGTTGTGGTAAACATTTCATATCAGACAATAAAGCAGCCAAGAAACGCTTTAAAAACTGTTTGGAAACATTTAAAATGAGTGAAAAAAGAGAGTAGAAAATGGTTTGGAAATTCGTGCTGCAAAAGTTGAAAAGGAGAATTCTTGTTCAACGTGAACAACTAATTCTTTTACGTGTTTGTTCAAGTGTGAAACATGCAAGTTATGTGCAATTAACATATTTTTAAGGTTTCTCACGGAAGAAAGTGAAATTTCAATTAAAAAAGATTTTGGTCACGTGCTAGCAACAGGTTATTGGCAGATTCCATTACTTTTTCAGATTAGTGTAGCAGTACACACACACAGATCGCGGAAAGTAAAAAAACCTGATTCATAGAATAATTATGCCATTTTCGTCACACATGAATCAGTGATGTCGGTGAAGACATCTACATTCGAACACTGGAAAAAGACAAGCAAATATCTCCCAATAATCAATCAATTATTGATTCTTTCAATATGATCCTGAGATGGTGGGATAGTGGGCGGCAAAATTACAGGAAACAAATGTGTTCATTACGGGTTCCAAGAATTTGAAATCGCCAGCCATTACTGAACATCGTACAAAGCAAACTTATTCATTATTGACAGCTGGGAAAAAAATAAGCCTAGACGAAAAAAGCCTAGAGATTTTATTTTGAACCCTGTACTTATAATAACTTTATTTCTATAGCGCTCTTATCCTATGTTCAAGGCGCTATAAATTATAGCGCCTTGAACATAGGATAAGAGCGCTATAGAAATAAAGTTATTATAAGTACAGGGTTCAAAATAAAATCTCTAGGCTTTTTTCGTCTAGGCTTATTTTTTTCCCAGCTGTCAATAATGAATAAGTTTGCTTTGTACGATGTTCAGTAATGGCTGGCGATTTCAAATTCTTGGAACCCGTAATGAACACATTTGTTTCCTGTAATTTTGCCGCCCACTATCCCACCATCTCAGGATCATATTGAAAGAATCAATAATTGATTGATTATTGGGAGATATTTGCTTGTCTTTTTCCAGTGTTCGAATGTAGATGTCTTCACCGACATCACTGATTCATGTGTGACGAAAATGGCATAATTATTCTATGAATCAGGTTTTTTTACTTTCCGCGATCTGTGTGTGTGTACTGCTACACTAATCTGAAAAAGTAATGCAATTAGATCAATAATTTGAAAATTAGCTATTAGGAGAACTCATGCTAATTTGCTGACAGTCCTGTGTAAGCAGTGGTACTAAATTTTGGGTGTAAGTGACACTTCCGTCATTATTTCAAAATTCTTTTTGCACCTTCTAATCACATCTTGAATTATCTGTGATTAACTTTTCCTAGCTTTTATGAGTGCCATGAATTCGGTACAGTTATTACTCCCAAGGTTTATTAGACACTAGTTTCTCTATGGCCTTTAGAAATGATGACATAATGTGTGACTGAGGTGTTGAAAGTTGTTGATGAGGACATTGTGTTGAAAGAATGGCTACAGATATGATCAACCAAACTCAGACTGAGTAAAAATGATTTGCCCAGGGTACACACATATTTTTAAAACAATAATGCTCCTACAGTGTACATGTATAATTATGAAGGTGACTATGAATAATAATTATTAGAATAAATTTTACATTAAATTGTGACTGCAAATATTACATATTAAAGGTACTAACTTTTCAAATTGGTCTGTTTTCATCATCTTTATCACATTCCAGTATAAATTAAAAGTGATGCAGCAAACCCACAACAAGACTGAAAATCCTACAGAAGTTACAATAAATTAACAACTTGCATAGTATAATAATGAAATTTATCAAACTTTAATTCAAATGTGTTTAAATATAACCACATAATTATAAGAATCAAAACATAGGTTTTTGAAATACAGTTAAATGCCCAAAAATGACCACCTCCCATAACATGCAAGCACCTCTTAAAACGACAAAACTTTTCCTGTCAAAGCCTTTGTTAGAACCTCTTACAGGTCAAGCTTAAATTCAGGTTAAAATTTTTAACTTAAGTTGATTCTCAAGTTCCTTTGTCTCCTGGCCCTAATTCATGAATGATCAGGGCTAGGAGTCAAAGGAAATTGACAATCAAGTAATAAAAGGTTAAAAAAAAATTACATTTAAATCTGAATATAATTTTGACCAACTCTTGTAGGTAATCAACTGCCATAACCAACCACTAAATCTTAATTAGCTTTTTGGGTGTTTGTTTACGAGAGGTTCAACTGGATATTTAAAAAAATTCACCCTGTATAACAATACTCGAAGGAGCCTATACTACTGTCAGTTAAAGCTCAGTCACATACCTGTAAAAGAGAGTAACCACGCCTGGAAGTCACACAGTGAACTGTCATCTGGGGGAACCCCTGTCTGAATTAAGAATTAAGTAGAGCATGGACGAAAAAATTGACGATGGAAAAAAAATGAGGGGAGACTGGAGAGGTAAAAGGGGATGGAACATTCATGCATATTAAGTAATTTTTCTTGCAGATTATTTCTGACAGTATTTGATTTCAGATGCAATTCAAAAGTATACTCTACATTTTCTTGGACCTCTGTTGAAGACTTAACCTTTTCATTGCCGCTAAATAACCTTTCCAAAAAGATTTTAGTTTCCCTGGTTTTCTTGGCTTCCATAAATGATCTCACACCTCCACACTTGAGTGGTTGCATTTAAATAGTGTTACTGGTTGATAAAAGGGAAAATCAGACAAGACTATTCATAAACAATTAAATGAATCTTTCAACTGTAATAGGTAAAATGCTAAACTGTTACCAGTCTACAACCACCTGCTTTAACTGAAACTTATTTTAATTTCGTACAAGACAATGGCAATTAGAAAAATCAGTGAGTGAGAAAGAAAATGATGTTGATGGGCTAAGCACAATAACTTGTAACCCAGCAGTTTTCAGGGTGGCCCAGAAAAATGATAAGGAGAGAATAGTTCTAACAAGAACAGAAGAAGCAACAAATACTGGAAACTAAACATACAGTGTAACAAGGTTATAAAAGAATCCCAACTGGCTGTCCTAGCTAGGCAAACTGGTTAGCTATTTTTCAAGCATGGCAAAAGAGTTGAACTCAGGACTTCTGAGAACAAATCCAACTGGCTGATATACAGGATCCATGCATATGGGGAACTTAAACTCAGGGCCTCACAGCCTCAGGTACATGCAAGTCCAGCACTCTATTAACCACTCAGCCATGATTTGCCTCCTTTTCATAATTCAGGGCTTCTGATATTTCGCGGAAAAAAAAGCAAAATTTCGCAGGATTTTCAGGGGCAAATT
>CALNXI010003417.1:9323-20063 GCA_942486025.1 Porites evermanni | reverse complement strand
TCTATATCATGATCTTTACATATGCTCCAATGGAGATATGCTGCAGCATTATTGTGCCTGGAGATGTACTCTGTTTTGGCTAATACCTCACATCCAGATACAATATGGTCCACTGTCTGTTCATGTTGCGAACACAATCTGCATTTACTCTCCACTTGCTGGCCACATATTACTTTCTGGTATTTTCTGGTATTTATTGCCTGGTCTTGAGCTGCTACAAGTAGTCCCTCTGTTTCTCCTTTCAAATTACTTGACAACCATTTGTTGGTGGTGACTGTGTCTACATGAGGCTTCTCTAGGATCTTTGGATACTGGCCATGCAATGCTTTGTTTTTCCACTTTTCTTCTTTCATTGACTTCATCCTGGACTTAAACACGTGTTCTTCTTCTTCTTCTTCTTCTTCTTCTTCTTCTTCTTCTTCTTCTTCTTCTTCTTCTTCTTCTTCTTCTTCTTCTTCTTCTTCTTCTTCTTCTTCTTATTATTATTTTATCTGTGTCTGACCCAACTGAATGAGCTCCAAATATATTTTTCCTCTCATAGCCTTTCTCCTTATCTGTAAAAATCCACATAATTTTCTTCACTGTCCAGGGTTCACAAATACGCCAAATTTGGCATATTTTACGCCAAAATTGTTCAGATCACTCCACAGAGGTTACGGAGGGAGTCACTTTGACTCCAGAAATTTTCAGTAACAAACAGGGAGCCACTTTGACTCCAGAAATTTTAGGTAACAAACACAGTTTTGTCCTGACCTTTGTCCTAACAAATACAATTTATATTAATTGTAAACGTTGTAAACCTTAATTAAATCATCAAAATTAAAGAATTATACTGCACGACAAAACAGGGTTAATTATGATCAAAGTTTACTTGATGACTGCCATCATGGATTTAAGCTTTCCAGGTCAGCAGACCGCCACAGCTACTTCGTGTATCCCTCACGATAGTGTATACATGCCGGGACCACGTACTGGAAAGTCTGAAAATGGCTTTTTTCGTTGTGATACTTGACTCCAAATATTCCAAAATGACTCCAAAATTTGTGAAGCAGAAGTCACAGTGAATCCACTTATCAATAAAATTTGCAAACCCTGACTGTCTATTTTATTCTTTTTTTGGAAGATGAAATAAAATTTTGAAAATAAAATTATGAATAATATGACATGTTTGGTACGCAAAAACTCTTTTTTCAGCATCTTATTCAAGCTCAAAAAGTCAATATGAAGATAAATGGTTAAAAGCATGAATACGTTTTTTCTTTCTCTCTTAGGATGATTTTCATCTTATACAGCTGTGACAATCACATTATGTTTACAGATACATTCTGTACTGGCCAGTAAACTATTTCCTGTATACCCAACATATCTAATCAAACATCTGGTCAAATCATCCAACCCAACTCAATTGAAATTAATCCAATGATTAAGTTTGATTGCGGAAAACGGACAAACAAAATCAAACCCACAAAAAAACTTGGCCAATGCAATCAAATGTAATTGATTGTTCGATTTCTGACAAAGTTTTAATTGGTCAGTTTTTGGACAGTTCAAAATAAATTGTCTCAGCTGGTTTTGCTTGGAAATTCATTTCAGTTCTATCAGAAGACTTCTAAAGTGTTGTTTGACTCTGGGAAATAATACGTTTAGACCTATTGAACAACAGAACAACTAATTTTTTTATTATTGTACAACACACTCAAAGCAGTACATGTCAATGTCTAGAAATGACTATAATATTTTGTTACATCACAGTTATGTTTTTGTCTTAAAACTGAGAGAAAGTCTAATCAGTAGCTCAGTTAACATTCAAAAAGATTGTAAAATCCATGTTGAGGTGCCAGAAAACTATTAATTCACCGAAATATTCTTTTCAAGCGAAATAACTTTGCAAGGAATGATTTGCACACGTCATAGCCTGCACAGGTTGCGCAGATGACAACAACAACACCCATCTCTTTTCCTTAATATCAGTTATCAAATTGAGAAGTTTTCTCTTAAATTTATATACATTATAAAACACATGGTTAACGCTTCATCGTGTACTGTTGAGTTATGGATGCACTTAGGAGACGTTTCAGGAGGATTACTAAGCTCACAAGAACTCAAGGTTAGGCTTTTGTACATTATGCTAGCATTTTTTTGAGCATTTTAGTGAGGCAAAAGCACTGAGTATTATTCGAGCATTTTAGTGGCATTTTCCCCGGAAAATTAATTTTTCCGATAAAATAAAATAGAAATAAACTTTTTTAGGAGCCCATGCCCCACAAGCTCCTGCGTTTTTAACAAAAATGAAGTCAAAATTCCCAAAAATCTAATACAGCTGTTTTTTTGGCTGTATTTATGAACTTGTACACGTTGTCATTGTTACTTGCAACACTTCCACATTTTTGTGAGAGTAAACTTTGAAATTAATTTAAAAAACTGTTTGTATAATGAGCATTATCCGAGCATTTTAGTCACTTTTTTGGGCAGACCGAGCATTTTAGTGGGAAAAATGGAGCATTAAGGAGGAGCATTTTAGTGGGGGAAGCAAAAGCATAATGTACAGAAGCCTACTCAAGGTAGAGTTTGTTGACGTCATCAGCGTACTCAATGGGAATATGAAGCACTCTCGCACTATTCAATTTGATGAGGCGAACATTCTAGCTATATGTTATAACATGAATTGAAACCTCTTTCCATCCTAAGCCACATTCCAATTAAGCCCCTCAGCCACCTCGTCTACCCAACAATAACTATAAAATCAACATATGATTTTATTAGCTGTTTAATTTTTATTTATTGTGAACTTTAGGTAACCCTTCATTGAAGGAAGTAGTTCCCTTTGGGTCCTACTATCAATTCTTGTAGTCTTTTATGTATTGCCACTACCATTACCTAAAAATCTGGTAAAGAAGCAAGAAATTACGTACCTGTACAAAATACTTGTACTTTTTAAAAAGCCATATGACGAAAATAATGAAAAGGCTGTGAATTAAAGATGTTCACTTAGTTTACACAAGCTTAGAAAACTTACTTTGATTACTAATTATAAAATGGTGTCAGCGATAGGGGGACGGCAAAATTTTACCTGCTTCAGATTATTGTTGGCAATTTTTTATCTCTAGCAAGTTCGAATAATAAAAGGAATACCTAGAAAAAGTTCATCGTGAATCTCGACGAAACATGCGGGAAGTCATCAATATCGGCTTAACTTTAAGCCTATCAGTGTTCGTGATTCTCACCTGGCGATCAAGGAAAATGAAGCCACCGTCAACTTCACACCAGAAATCACCTTCTAAAACGACAACAAGATAAACAACAGAACAGTGAGTTCCAACGCCTGTCAAGTAGAAATTTGCGTTTATGAAACAGGACAAACAGGCAAGATCACTTACACAATAGTGTTGGTTTTCTGTAAACAAGGAACATTCACCAGCCATCTTGACATCATTACAGTACCCTTCTGAATGGAATGAGTTTGTAAAATACCATGTAGGGGAGGGTTGTTGATTGCTGGAGTCGTGTTGGTCATTTTCATGTCTTGTCTTTAATTGCGTAAATCGATTTGGAGAAAAATATTACAACAATAAAACATTAAAAACAAAAATTGCCTGTGTAGCTGTTTAGGTGTAAATTCAGGGCTTTTAAAAAGATCAAATGCGTTAAAAAAAAACAATGAAAAACAAAATATCCCCTCAGCACCCTGCTCAAAACAAAAAGGCGAAGTCAGCTGAGGTATCAACCTCGCTGAGAACCTGGGAGCGAGGTTGCTGGATCGTGCTGCTCGCCTTGACTCAGCCAACAGTGAGCTGCTTCTTCTCAACTGTACATTTACCCAGTTTTGCCATTTGAAGTTGAATGATGAGCTTCTGGGTTAAAGCTACTTTTTTGCTCTGCTTCTATGGCTTCTTCAAGGAAATGAAACCCTCAGAACCTTTCCTCACTCCATATTTGAAAGCACCTCCCATGAACTTGACGGAAGAACAACTGGACAATCAAATCTACCCCGTGTGGACGTACTCGTATCTTGTAGTCCTGTTCATGGTGTTTTTAGTCACTGATCTGTTGAGATACAAGCCAGTAATAATAAGCGAGGGCTTGGCTTATTTGGTAACAAGAATACTTTTGATCTGGGCTAGGGGTGTACTGGCAATGCAGTTTATGCAGTTCGCATATGGCGTTGCGACTGGCACTGAAGTGGCATATTATTCCTACATTTATGCAGTTGTTGACAGAAGTCATTACCAAGTAGTGACCAGCTACACGCGGGCTGCAGTACTTTTTGGAAGAATGTTATCTGGTGTGGTCGGTCAGCTTCTTATATCATTGAAAGTAGCAGACTATCTGGCTCTCAACTACATTTCTTTGGTGAGTGTCTCAATTGCCTGTTTGATCAGTCTATTTCTACCAAAGGGAACTGGCAACGTGCTTCTGATGAACACAGAAAGCGACTCCTCCTCCGAAGAAACAAAGACAACATGCTTATCTTCATGGGGAAAAACTATGCGCACTATGTTTCGTGACTTTGTGTTGTGCTATTCCAACAAAGAGCTACTCAGATGGTCGCTGTGGTGGGCCTTTGCAACCTGTGGAGAATTCCAAGTTGAAAATTATGTCCAGAACTTATGGGATGTTATCTACCCTTCCCATAACCACAAGATTTACAATGGTGGTGTCACTGCAGTCTCTCACCTAACGGGTTCTTTGGTGGCAGTTGGCCTGGCTTATGTGAAGATAAACTGGTCTTTGTTTGGTGAATTATGCCTTGGCATTGTTTCAGTGGCAGATGCATTCTTTCTTTTCCTGAGTGCACAGACAACCAGTATCTGGATGGCATATCTTATGTATGTGCTCTTCCGGACAGCATATACCTTCCTCATAACAGTAGCAAGGTAGGATAAAGTGTGTGCATAGTTACCAGAAGAAAATTGACCACCTTAAACCATTCACACCTCAACTGGCTGTAACTACCAGTGTGGAACCATGACCCTTGCACCTATGTGACATATTTATCAGTTTAATGGGCATATATTTGATAACTTGTGCACTTATTGAGTACAAGGTACAGAGATCATTCAAACTATACAATTCTTTACAAATGTGTGTGGTCAGAGGAAAAAAGCAATAAAGAAATGGAAATCATACCAAACACTTTGACCAGGACATTACAATAAAAAAATTTTGTCTCACTAATCATCCACCTTTGCTTCAATCAAAATAGTTTCAGGATCATATATAGGTGTTTTACGTGCATACATAACAGAAACATTGGTTTTAGTTTGCAGATTGCCAGACATGTTGAGATGACAAGATTTGCTCTGGTGTTTGGAATAAATATGTTTGCTTCTTTGCTTCTTCAAACAATTCTAACAAGCATTGTTGTAGACAAACGTGGACTAAATCTTCCAGTTTTAACACAGGTAATGTTAATTATTTATAATTGTGTGTAGCTTAATCATTTCTGTTATAAACTTGTTATACATTTCCTCTTGCAAGTTAATTAGCCTATATAATTATGTTTCTCCTATTTCCCTCTTTCATAACACTTTAAGTCATGTGTAGACGTTGCTTATCATGACAAGATATGCCCAGTGAACTACTTACTGTGTACCCTAGATAACAATCATTTAATTTTAACAACTCATTTGGTGAGGCCCTTTCCATGTTCTTGTGATAATAACAATAATAATAATAGTAGTTATTATAATAATGGTTTATTAACAGTATATCCACCAAGTGGCTCTTTTTTTAGACTTTTTTTACCCTCAGCAGTATTTATAGCTCTAATGCTAGTGGGGCCGAGCAAATTCCTGAAACAAATAAATTAAATCAAACATAAACAGGTTAAAAATCCCAACTGGCTGGAGGCGAACCAGATTGCTATTTACAAGCGTGGTTGAGGATTTGAACTCGGAACTAATGAAAACAAATCCAGCTAGCGGTCAAGGCAGGACTTGAACTTGGGGCCTCCGAATCACATCCACTCAGCCACGCTGCCTCCTTCACCTGCCTTCACCTGTTAAAAACTTGTGATGAGTTGGAGGAAAGTTTGTCATAAGCTGAAGTCTCCAGGTGGAAAACATAGTATAAGATTCTTTTTCCCACAGTATTTACTGTCACCCATTCCTCAACCATCTGGCTGCTGATTTCAGTGGCTCATAGATTTTGAACTTACTCCTATTGCCCCCAAAAAACATTTTCTTTTGCTGGAATATGCACCTTGCCCTTACAAGCAAGAAATAATGTCAAGGGCATGATCATCGTTACCTGCTTCTTACAGAGTGTACAGAAAACATAAAACTTAAGCAACAGAACAACTATCAATGAGGTAATTTTTCAGATTTTTTTCAAAAGCAAATAAGGAAGAAGAGCTGTGAGTGAAATTGGCAACAAATTTCAGCTTTTTGGTCCATGATAAAGGACACTGAACTGCTTAACCCGTTGACTACTGTGCTGGCCAAAAGTGGCCATAGAAGACAACACTGCTTTCAAACATTGTATCTTTCTTAATCGCACAAACATTGCCTTAACTGTCAGCAGTGAGCATCAAGTAGAAAGTCCTTCAAATTGGCATATCCAATAAATACAAAAAAGTCAGGGCTTTTTGCAAAATATTTCCTTTTGAATTTAGACAATAACAAGAATGACTGTTTTTAACGTTATAGAAAAACGGAAAAAATCACATTTTTTCTTTCAGGTTTTTTACAGAAATCATCATTGCAAAACCAAAAGTCAACATTCACAGTAACATTCAGTCCTTGTTTTAGCTTAGAAGTGACTTTTTTTGTTCTTATTCATTTCTCGGGCCGATCTACAGCTTTTTGTTCTAGTGCATCCTGGCCTTGCCTCGATTTTCAACATCATGACTGCATTGCATGCCAGGAAATAGCCAGAATTTTTGACTGCATTCATTCCTTCCCCCACTTTCTTCATATTTATACTAAGTCCACAGCCACTCCAACCTACCACGGAAATTTTGTGCTTGTTGTGATTTTCAGTGGTTTTAAATTCCAAAATATGCCATGGTAGGTCAAGAAATTCATCAGTAGTTGTGTCCCAAAGTTACTTCTTTTCAGAGCAGCAATTTTTCTAAACTTTGCAAAAATCGCATTATTATAGCTGAACAAAGCATAATGTCTACATCAGAATGACGTTTCCAGAAAACTCAAGCCTCCAGTGTTTCAGAACAGCAGTACTTTCCATGGTAAGCCCAAATACAGAGTCACAAAATCCTATGGACTGTTTGAATGAAGAAAATCACTCAAAAAAGTAAAAAGCCCTGGACGTCAATGGATTAATGTTTATTTTACAAAAATGAGGTCTGTACTAAGAGGCCAGTCAAGTTTCATAATGGTGGATGTGATTACTGTTTAAAAAGAGGTTACAAAAGCTATTAGACAGAAGATTATGGTGATACAAATACATGAAACGTGAAAGCAGCAACAGAAAAATAATTACTGTTTTATATGTCAAGGACTTTAAGTTGGCACTATGTGCTTTTACAAAAGATAAATAGAGCAGTAGCCGGAGGACCAGGTAACATTACAGTATATTAGGTAGGGATATAACAGGAAGTAATAATAAGGTCAGCAACATTTTGGATGAAAGATAAAAGCAGGCTTTTGCAATAATCCCCACTGCTTTTGATGTTTTTTTTTAGGAACAAAGCTAATATTAGGTTTCCAGGAAAGGTACTGATCAACAATAACAGCTAAGAATTTAGTTTCTATAACTTTCTTGATCACAGTATTTTCCATAACAAGAGGAACATTAACATTAATTTTCTTTTGCATTGGATAAAAACTCATTAGGTTCATTTTAGTCAAATTTAGAGATAACTTATTTGCTTTAAGCCAAGTAATTATTTTTGCACTTTGAGTTCATTGTTAGCAATAGAAATAAGGTGGTCAGTATCCCTATGAGAACAAATGATATTTGTATCATCAGCAAACAGTAAAGATTGAGTCAGGTTAGAGACATTAGGAAGATTATTAATGTAAATAATGAATGGTCTAAGGATTGAGCCCTGTGGGATGCCACAGGAAATTTTTCTGTAGTAAGACCAACTGAACCTAAACAGGTCAAATTGAGTCCGATCCTCAAAATAACTTTTAATTCACGACAAAGCAGTGTCCCAAATAGTTTTAGTGTTTCAGTTTTTGGCACAATATTTTATGATTAATGATATCACGCGCCTTAGATAGATGTAAGAAGACGCCTAACATTGATTAATTTCTGGAGATGGTTTCTTTTAAAGTTAACAATAAGAATATTTTTCGAATGAGGCCTTAAACTGCCGATTAAAAAATAAAATTGGAATCCAAGCTTTCACCAATCAACCGCAATATCTGGCATCATCATCATCCCTGATGAAGCCGTTGATCAGCAAAAGCCTGGATTCCAATTTTATTTTTTAATCAGTAGTTTAAGGCCTCATTCGAACAATATTCTTATTTTTAATCATGCTGCTTAAACTTAACTTTTTAACTATTGTTCTATAACTCAAGTGGATCTAATTGAGGGATGAACAATACAGGAAGCTAGTCAGAGTTAGTTATGAATAGCTACAATGTAAATTATTCCGGTGGAAAGTTCTTTTAATGTCCTTTTTCACAAAGTGGCACTGACAAAAGAAGTAAAGGAAAATAAAGTAATCCTGCTTCACCAATTGGCCTCTTTTTCACTTCCTTTTCAAAACAAAATTTGCAAATGTAGAGGCGCTTACAAAAACACAGAATGAACTAGCCATCAAGATTTTTTTTTTGTTAAAAACCCTTCAAGGCTATACATATGATGAATAAAAAACTGATATGGCTGGGAGGTTCTTACTAGTGGGGAGGTTCTCTCTATGAACGGACTGAGAAGCGACGTGAAGCGCCTGAGAACTGTAAAGAACTGTAAAGAACTGTACACCTGCGAATATAGAGACTAGAGAGGAGAAGTGTAACGTCACGTTACCATGGTAGCACTATTTCTGGATGACAATAAAACCAACGATGATGGCGAAGGCAAGGAGAACAGCAAAAAATAATATGTTTATAATAACTAACAACAACTTTGCACGTACTCACTTTATTTTGTACATTTCTTTGCCATTGTTGCACCACTACAACATGGAACTTCCTAATTTCACGAGCCCGCTTTATGGAGTAGGTGAACACAATATTAAAATTGTCGCTTTCTTTTTCTAAACTTAGATAAGGATAGATACGGTCCCCAAGAAAATTTCGCCAACATTTGCCAAATTAAATGAATTTGAATAAGATCGGTGAAGTTTGAAATAGTGTGAATGGACTTTAAGTGACTTTTTCGGCTTGTTGTCATCCAGAAATTTTGCTACCATGGCAACGTGACGTAACAACTTCTCTTTTTTGCTCCCTACCACTACTGGCGAGGCCAGACTGCCATATTCCCAGGTTACTATGAGAAGGAATGTAGGTTTCCAATTGTCATTTTCTTTGTTTCCCAGTTTGTCATTTATGGAAGTTACTTTTTCATCATCGGAGCTGTTTTTTTGGCTAGAGCTGTGTTCCATATGACAAGAGTTGGATGGCGTCAGTGCTGGGAACAGCGTCATAATCAAGAAGATCAGCAGCCTCTGACAGTCATTACAAACACGGAATATAAAGATGGAGAAGAAAACCAACTGATTTAAGCCACAGATCAACCCACCAAAAGAAAGACAATATGATTCTATTTTCCTCCTCCTTTTTTCCCATGTGGTGAATCCAACACAGCACTTTTTGATTCCAGCTACACAGGCCATCCTGGGATTTTGAGAATAAATCCCCATTATTGAAAGGGTGTCCATTCGTAATTTTTAACCCTTTTTTTCTATGAAAGATCAAGTTCTAGGATAGCCTAGCATTCCTTTTAGCTGTTACAGTAAGGAAACTTTGAGTTGTGTGGTCGGTCCCCACTTTAATCAGGATGGAAATGCTACTTTGATCTGGTGTTGTGGTTAATTTCATCCCTTTTTTATTCTTGTACTTAATTTATTCTAGCCTTTTGTAGAAACGTCATCTGTGTAAGAAGCAGAAGACCCTAAAAAAATATGTTAATGATATGTGTCATAAAGAGTTGTCACGTGATACGTCCCTGTATGTAATGAACCTAATGTTAGTCAGTATCACTGAAAAACCTCATTTTGCGCTGATGAGATATTCGGCACATTTTGACTTAGGGCACTAATAAAAGGAAATTTAACTTTGTCATTTTTGAGCTATGAAACAGGTCATTTTTAGGGTCCTTTCCCATGGTGAGTTTTGGCTATAGGGTGTCAAAAATTACGGCATTTTCACCATGCCGCTGGCCAAAAGTAGCATTGAGACAAGATCGAGACAAGGGAAGTTTCGTGTTATCTGCATTAGCGATATGCCGAAACGGTCGGAGAAGCGCGATTCTACCCAGTGCAAAGAGCTTGTTTCTCCCTCCAAAAAACGGCTGGAAAATCGTGCGACTTCACGCGAAGAAGGAGAAGACGTGCCTGGTCCTAGTTCTGGTGAAGATACTGTAAGCAATATTCTATAGAGACTATAGATTCGATGAGAAGTACGGTACAGTTCATGTATTTGCCCACCATGCACAATTGCATGACTATCTTTGTACATTACTAGCTAGCATGATGGTATAATGGGGCATTACAAAAGATTTGATGTGACAATCATAGAATGATCTGAACAGAAACCTTTTTGTTGCATTTTTTTGCAGCTCCAGAACATGTCTTAGAATTAAGCATGTAGTGTTTTTGGTTTTCTT
>CALNXI010003416.1:23593-45980 GCA_942486025.1 Porites evermanni | reverse complement strand
AGGCCAGTGGCAGGTGTTTGTAATGTCGCAAAAGAACAGTGAAGGAATAACGCTCAAACCAACAAAGAAATCCGCTACTGCAAGTGAAACAATAAACGCGTTGGTTTTGGTGCGGAGATTTCGTCTGCTGCAAACGAGGAAGATTGTAAATCCATTTCCAGTAATGGTCAGAAATGAAAGAAACCAGCCAAGAATCCAAAACCAGGTCTCCATCTTAGCAGTTAAAGGAAGTTCTCATCAACTGTAGAATATAACCAACATCTTGGAAATATATCAGGAACACATGTCAACTGGTTACTATGGGGCGTTTCTACATGACGTCACGGTGGTTATAATGTGTTTCAAATAAAATGAAACGGTGGCCATGTTGGTATTCCAACCAACCCTGTGAGAGTTGAACTCTTGTCTAACTAAAACGCTCTCTTTTGTTCCAATAAATTTGCATAGTTGCTGGCCACTTGGGTGAAAACGCTCTATTTCTTCTTTTAATCGTCTTTATATGTAATAATTTGCCAATTAATCTCATAATAATTTGTCTTGGGCTGTGTATTAAATACTGACCTTATAACGTTTCTTCGTATGTTTGATAATAAAATAGGTACAAAATGTGTTAATGAATTCTAGGAATATAATAAACAATTATTGGATGAGGTTTTTGTGATATCCAGAATAATCAAGGTCGGGGTAGAGGTTCTCAGGTTCTCTCAGTTTTTTCTCTTTCACGTAATCAGCAAACAGCTTTTCCACCTTCGTCAACCTCTTTATGTTTGTGAGTCCTTGTCTTCAACTATTTTTTCGATGTCTAACTCGGTAAACGAAGCAAACCTGGAAGTGGTGTTTTTGCTTCTTCACTAACGGAAAGCAACAAAAAGCGCGCGAACTTGACATGATATACCCTCAGAAATCATGCACCGCGGTCATGCATGACATGATTACCCGTGAACTTGAGTGTCCTTGACATGAGTATTGTATAATCTGCAGCTAGATGACGTCCCAGGCGCTGATTTTGAAAATTCACTGTACGCTTTCGGCCAATCAGAAAAGAGATAGTGAGTTGAATGTATAATAATACATCTAATACATTGTTAAAGGTAAAGAGTTCTTTATTGCTTAATTTCGAAGATTTTATTATGTAGCGTTTTTTAATGTACCGTTCCAGCGGTGGACATCTCGTCTTCTCTTTTAAAGGTTTCCTCCCTAGTGGGGGGCTGGGGGGTCTTGAGAAATTTTTCCAGTGGTAAAGTGCTGCTGACACCCTGGAAAACCTTTACACCCTAAACTCCTGGTTCAGCTGAATTTTGCTACACTATACTAAACTAAACTCCCCAAATCCCTCCCTATACAAGAGTTGCTCTCTGATTTCTATACCCAATCCCAGACTTAACTGCATGCTTGAAAACCATCCCCTATAAAACGTCACATTATATATACCATCTGGCAGTACCCCCTACCCCGCGAGGGTTAGGTTGTTCACCGAGTTCCTTTATCACAAATTTTAAAGAATCCATAGAAAAAACTCTTTTCGCTGCTTTGAGTGGGGCGAATACGAGTATGACAAATTTTTTTAGCTGTAATAAAAAAGTGCATTTTCCTTTCTCCTTGATAACTAAAAGCCTGCTAGTTATTTTATAGCTCAGACTTTTGACGATTTTATGTTGATTCTCTCTCTTTACACAATTAAACAAATAAAGAAAAAAATGGCGGAAAATTTCTGGCACGTTTTGCGAAGAAAATGAAATAGCCAGTACTAATTACTGCCCAAGATATAAAACACCACGGATGACAATTTAACAATTAGTTCAAGCGTCAGAGTGAGTATGTAGAGATATTGAGCACGCAGGAAGTTTGGAGAGCACGTAAGAGGTGTAAGAGTTGCTCGAGGCGCAGCAAACTTCCCAAGTGCTCAATATCTCGACATACGCACAGCTGAATCATGAACTAATTGTTTTATAACATTATCAAAGCTATCAATGCAGCAGTTACCTTAAATTTTCATTATTATAGGGTGCGCTCAAAGCAGTACGCGTCATTGTCTACGTGACTAATTTTTTTTTACCTCACAGTTATGCTTTTGTCTTGAAAGTTTAATCAAGTCGCTTAAGATTACGGTCAAAAAGATTTTAAAATCCATATTGAGGTGGCGGAATACTATTAATTCACCAAAAAATCATTTCAGTTTGAAAGAAACAACTTTGCAAAGAATGATTTTTACACGTCATAGCCCGCACAGCTCGCGCAGATGACAACAACAACACTCACCTCTTTTCCCCACTATCGATTAGCAAATTCAAAAGTTTTCTCTTAAATTTACGTTATAACACACATGGTCAACGCTTTATCGTGTACTTTTGAGCTATGGATGCACTTGGGAGACGTCTTGGGAGGATTGCCAAGCTCACAAGAACTATATACCTTGGCAAGGTATATAGTTTACTGAGTAAGACGTCATCAGCGTGCTCAATGGGAACATGAAGCACGCTCCCGCTATAGAATTTGAATAGGCGAATATTCTAGCTATGTTATAAATAGTGCTCCCATCGAGCACGCTGATGAAAAAAATAGCTAGTGTATTCCTATGATGTAGTAAAGTACCAACTGGAGCATTATAAGAAAAGAAAGGGAAGTATTTTTAATGCAGGGGCTATTATAAATGGCCTTGAATATAAAACCAAAAGTGAACCACAGCGGCTGTGATATTTTGTTTGTCGAACCTAAGAAAGTGTTACGTAACATTATTTCAATGTGCAAAAGAAAAATACCTAATTTGTTTCCACTTCCAACACACTATTAAATTTATATGCCGATTCACAAAACTAGTTTCGTCTAACGACCTCTTCAGTTTATCGCCACAGTATTCAATACGTGACAATGCATGAAAAATAAACCCTAGTAATAAGGCTACTGGGTTAATTACAACAGTCTTAATGGGATGCGGACGTAATTCCATTCACTTTTTTTTTTCATTTTTTTTTTCACTTATAACCAGAGGGCGTTTCGTTCACTACCGGTATCGTTTACGTTTTATTTAAACCACTCGTAAAACTTTGTGGAGATGAGAACCCTGAGGGTAGAATACACCGATGAAATATCCTCACGCGAAGAAATTAAGCCTCGGACTCCTCTTCGTTACTCTGACTTGAGAGAATCGTGAGTTGGATACTTATCAGAGTTTCAGCTAGAGCAGGGGAAAACGTAGTCCTCGCCTTAAATTGGGAATTGCATTATATTATATTTTGATTTCTACCAAATTCTTGACAAATTGACCGGATTAAAACTTAAGCCACTCAGGACCGAACTATGTTATACGGTTTGTTTTTGGACCAATCAGAAAGATCAGAATTTGGATATTTACGTATAATACTGACAAACAAATCATGATGACAAATATAGTCTATACCCTCCTTCCCGCGAAAAAAACTAATATCAATAATTATAAACTTCTTGATACTAGACAAAGGGCATTTTAAAGCACTTTAAGTAACAAAATAAATAGCCCATGTTAGATATATCAACATTTTTTTGTCTGTTAATTGCCACATTCGCGAGACCTGGGTCCCTCATTAAGGTCCCACACTATCCGCAGGGCTCATGCCGTTTTTGCGCAGCTTTTCAATAGGCTCTAATGTCTTAGTAATATTTGTTTTATTAAGAGTTCTTTATAGTCAACGACTTAAGAAAAGGCAAATACACATAAGTACAAAAAATTCAAAACAAACTGTTGCAAACTGTTTTGAAACTCGTAGTCCCGGAGAGGACTCATTTCTTTGACCTATCATTTTCATCGTCGTTACTTCTAAACCGCGAAACCACAGTAATAAAAATCGATAAAAACCGAGAAAGTACCGATTTGAACTATGAAAAATGACTATTTCCTATGGTTCTAAATTTTGATAGGCTTACTTATGCACCTCCTTTCACTGTGATTTTATGAAAACGCTTTTTTTTTATTTTTGCCCTACTTACGAATGGACCAACACTTTAAAACTTGTGGGTGAAAAAGCAAACACCAAGTCGAACCAAGCCGAAAAGGAACTTTAAGTTTGAGTATTTTGACTTCAGCATTCACAAAGATATCAGAAAAATGTTACGTACAGCTGTTATTAACTATATAAAGATGAAAATTTGTTATGACACATGTTTTATTGATATCGGAGTTGCGATGGCAACGCAATGACGCCATTTCGTTTTTAACTTGCCTTTGTATTTCTTGGTACCAGAAGTTTTTTAAGAAATCATAACAGTCCAGGTTTTAATTCGTCGTGACCGCTGAATAAAAGCGCCGAAGACTTATTTGTACAGGGTTAGCCTCGAGCCAGTTTGGGAGCAAGGGTGGCGCGGTGGTGAGAGCACTCGCCTCCCACCAACAATGTGGCCAGGGTTCAAATGCCAGCGTCGACTTCAAATGTGGGTTGAGTTTGTTGTTGGTTCTCTCACTTGCTCCGATAGGTTTTTCTATGGATACTCAGGTTTTCCCTCTTCCTCAAAAACCAGCACTTCCACATTCCAATTCGATCTGGAACGCATGGACACGTTTCAACGAGTTGTCATGAACTCCTAAGTGCTTCGTGGGTAAACAAATTACAATTTACAATTTGCAAATTTCAAGAAAAATCTGCACAATTACCGGTGAGAAGGTGCCTGAATTGAAGTTTAAAACAATAGACACAGTTTTACACAGGGCTTCTTCTGACTGGAATTAGCGAACATATTTACCTTAGGTCTTGAGGCTAGCACTGTTTAAACGAGTCTTCAGTGCTTCCATTCAGCGGCCGTGATGAATTCGAAACTGGACTATTTAGGCAATGAAGGGAGGTACAAGCTCCCTCAGGCGATTTGCAAGAGAAAGTCCTGTTACCGAGAAATACAAAGGTAAGTAAAATACGTAATGACGTCATTACGTTGCCACGGTAACTCAGATGTCCATAAAACATATATCACTAGTAATAATTGACACTACAGCTGCCCCCGCTCTGTATATTGTCGGGCTGTAGTATTCTTGCTCGATGTGTAGCTCTTTGAAATATACTGATTTCATAATTAAGATGTTCACAAATATTATTCCATACAATAGGTGAGATAAATTCAGGAAACGCAAGGTTCCATGCACAGTTTCGGTTCGATTTACACAGCTTTGAACAAAACATTCTCAGTTTCGAGAATAGTTTATTCTATAAAACCATAAGAAAAGATTTATTTAGAAGTTTAATTTTTCGCTATTTCTATTTCACTTTTTACAGTTAGTTCATTTTATTTGCCGGAAAGTAAGCCTTAGAAATTAAAAGGACGTTTGATCAAATCACGCTCGCGCATTCTAGTCTTATTTTAAACTTTATAGCGGAGAGTCATCTGTGAGCAGGGAATAAGTCAGCACAGAATTTGATGATCGGCAAACTGTTTCTGCAATCGTCCATCGTTCTGCTAGTGATAAGCTAGCCGTTGAATCATTCACTCCCCGTGCTTGTTTAGGGCCGAGTCTTATTCCGGTCAAAGAAAGAGAAAGAGTGTCTGGCAGGGTTTCCAATCAAAGATTTGTGAACTCGTATCTGGCAAAACTCACTTGGTGTTAAAATGTACACTGTTATACGCACCTTATAACTTCATCTGCGCTTAACGAGTGTCTTTTAGTCCATAACTTTCATAACAACTGCTCCACAGAATGTCACTGATAACACGTAAAGCCGAAGAGTATCGATGTAATTAATGTCACAAAATCTACCTATTGTAAGCGGTCCCTTCGGGATTTTTTGTGTTTTACGTCATCCTTTAACCATTTCGTACTTGCGGGCGCAAACAATAGAAACGTCATCATTACCTACCGGTTCCTCGCGGCCCCTGTTCAAGCAAATCGAGAGTTTTTCTATGTTGACTGTATGACTGTATATATCAACTGTAAGTACTTTCCTTAATATATGCGCGAGTTACTAGAGTGCCTCCTCGGGAGTTCGCCTTCTGGGCGAAATCCCTGCGGGGGTAATAATATTTCATGTAAACGAAAATAGGTAACAAAAAGAAAGCTCCACTGAATAAAGCAAGGAAAAAACGGTATAGTGATCACGATGTGAAAAAGAAATGTTCCAAAGAAAAATTTCGTCTCGGCTCCGGAGCGTTGAAAACCTTGTGCTTGATTCTCACAGTCCCGTTATTGTTCAGACTGGTTATTACTCGTTATTCTAAGTCAATTTACATTAAGAACTTTTTCGTGCAAAAATCAGTTATGTCATGGTGGAAGCCTTTAATTGGCGCTCTGTCTATAAAAACACGATGTCGATGAGTTTTTGAAGGTAGTTGCCATCAACTGAGGAAAAAAAAAACACCCTCTTCGCAAAATATTTTTGTCTAACCTTTATTAGTTATTTATAAAACCTCGTTGTCATAATACTTTCAATATACGTGTCCAGTCGATATGACGGTTTATCAACTGCTTTCACCCTGGCTTATCAATCAATTAACAATATTGTTTAGTTAAATGTCTTTCCAAATTGCTTGTACAAGGTGTGATCATAGCACGCATTAATTATTGCAACGGTCTTCTCTATGGTGTACCAGCTGTGTATCTTTCCAATGCAAATTGCAACGTCCTCAGAATTCGGCAGCGCGACTTATCACCCACACACCCAGATACTGTCACATTACCCCAGTGCTGCTTGAAATGAAATTGGTTACCGGTAAAGTTTAGAATTTGTTATAAAATCGCTGTGATCTCTTTCATGGCTATTCACAATCTCGCGCCTGTGTATTTAAGTAATCTCATCAATACTAAACAATGTCCTCGCTATAATCTGCGGAGTAATGTGGGCGGTACTTTGCAAGACCAAGACCCTACCGCTAAGTCCAAATGCATTCTTTGTAACTGGGGACAGATCATTTACTGCAGCTGCTCCAAGGATAGGGAACGGTTTACCGGACTATATTAGGAAAGAGAATGATTTTGATCAGTTTAAGAGACTCATTAAGACACACTATTTTAAAGAGGCCCATAGCTACCCGTCTTTAGCGATCGTAGGTTTTTATATTCTACTTTCAACTGATTAAGCTTTAGTATGTACAGAGTATGTAATATATCTTTTGTTTTAGTCTTATTCGAGTGTTGTGCGCATTTGATCATATTTTTAATGTTAAAATGCGCCATAAAAGCATTAAGTATGAGGAGCCGATTTTTCTACAAGCTATTTAGCTTTTAATGAGCTTCCTCAACACCCTATCTATTACAAAAGTCCAATCTTAGTAATAATATATATATATATATATTTTTCATTTTCTGTCTGTATTATTTATTTTATGTGGCAAATGTAAATAAATAAAAATAAATAAATTATTATTATTATTATTATTATGTCTTCTTTTGTATTTTTTTTTCCTATTGTTAAATTGGAAGGTTTTATCATGCATTCGGCACGCAACGTTTTTAACTGCTCACGAGGAAATTATTTCATACAACGAAAAAAGCGTACATTTTATAATCCTTCAGTTCGGTTCAGTAAATTCTAGGAATCTGCTGCCTTTAACAGTTATATTAAGGGGGTTATTGGACTAAAAGCATCTTCTTGTCTTCTTAAGCGAGGAGGAAAAATTGAGGCTCCGCCTGAATCGCGTCGAGCCTTTGAAGTCACCGAAGCCTGAACTTTTGGCCTAGACAATTTTGTTTTCTCTCGTCAAACTGGTATTCAGACTTCGAGCGTCCGTTTCAGATTGAAAAACCGATGGTCATAAGCGATCGATGAGCCCACTGTTTAAAGTGCTCGGCTATTAAGCTTTGGTTCGAAACTGTATCCAAGCAGCACATGCTCACGCTATCTTTGTTACTCGATTGATGCAGAGTCTTGCTCGAGTTTGCCAAAATCGAGCAAGTGAAGCAAAGCGGGCTTTGGTAGCAGGGTGTGTGAACACAAAACTATACTCTATCTCATGATGTGAAACTAAAAAGTTCCATCCAATAAGAACTTGCGTCTCACACCACCTGTGAAACTTGATCCTATGTCCTTTCCCTTGTGCGGTATTTCTCTTAGGGTCCAAAGGTTCTTGTTTTCTCTCCGATGTGCCATTGTTCCAAATTTCAATTCGCCTGAACTCGCTTTGAGTCCAAGCGTTACAGATTTATCAGTCTTAGCTCAAACCTTTCACACACGTTCATATAAGACCTACATCCTACAAGAATGAGTGACGCACGTAAAGTCAAGTCGGCTTTAGTTAACTTTGTTATGTTCTTTAAAACACAGCACCGACAAGTCTTTTAAAGCGGGTTAACTAATGGCCGAGTTTAAAACCAAGACAGGGATTTTGTAGTTTTTTTCATTGCATGGCGATGAGGTTATCGTAGTCTGGAATAGTAGTAGAAACTACAACGCAGATACATCCCATAGCAAACAAGAAACACTCCTGTCACAATGCCCATCATTATTACTGCAGACTTCTCGTGATGAGTTTTAAAAGACACCTGATGGTTAAAGCGTAACTGTTTTCCTACGATGCATGCTGACCGATCATGCTTGCGTACGTGAAATGTCATTAATATAAAGCAGAATATTAATACAACACTGAAAGGAACTCCAAGAAAATTATACTCAGCCAAATATGAGGGACGAGTTATAGACCTTTCCCGCATTACGCTCCAGTTAGAAAACATAAAGAAATGTGGACGAGGCTTGGGTGGATAATTTCATACAAATCACTGTATTTTGTCCTCCAGAGCCTCGAGCTGGTGCCTTTGTTTACTGGAATATCTACTGTTTAGAAATAAATAATTTAATGGGTAACTTTTAGCACATTATAACTAACTGTTAGAAACCGAGAGAAGGAAATAACTTGGGTAATTCGACGGCGAGTCATGAAAGCAATGTATTTTAGAGGATGGACGATGGCAATAAAACGATCCAGTACTGAAGCCGCATAAGTTTCAACAGACGTGTTACTAAAAGAACCATCTTGTAAAATTTACCCACGAGAGGCTATGTTGAGGCCAGTCGCAGGTGTTTGTAATATCGCAGAACAGAGAAGGAATAACGCTCAAAACAACACTGAAATCCGCCACCGCAAGTGGTGCCAAGATTTCGTTTGCTGCAAAAGAGGAAGATTGTAAATCTATTTCCAGTGATGGTTAGAAATGAAAGAAACCAGCCAAGAATCCAAAACCATGCAGTTCTCAATCTTAACAGTTAAAGGAAGTTCTTTCCCCAGGGGCGGGGAGGGGGGAGGTTCTTTAGAAATTTTTGGGTGGCAATGTGCCGCTGGGACACTGGACCACCTAGCCTCTACTTCTGGTTCAGCTGAATTTTGCTACCCTAACAAAGTAAACTTCCCAAACCCCTCCCTATCCAAGAATTGCTCTCTGATTTCTATACCCAAACCCATTCTTAATTAACTGCTTGAGAACTATACCCTATAAAGTGGCGCATCATATCCCATCTGACAGCACCTTCCGCGGGGGGCTAGGTTGCCTTTCAGCCTGAGTTCTTTTGTAACAAATTTTAAAGAACCTACAGAAAAATCCTTTCTTTCGTTTGAGTGGGCGAATAAGACTATGACAAATTTTGATAGCTGTAATAAAAAAACACAGTTTTCGTTTCTCCTTGATAAATTAAAGCCTGCTAGTTATTTTATACTTTAGACTTTCTGACGATGTTATGTTGATTCTCTCCATCTCTTGACCAATGAAGAGAACAATTTTTTGCATATCAGATAATTTACACCATTAGGGAAATTAAAAAAATGACGGAAAACTCCTGGCACGTTTTGCCAAGAAAATGAAATAGCCAGGAGTACTAATTACTGCTCAAGACTATAAAACACCACGGATGAGATAACTACTTTTTGAACAATATCTGATGGACTACACATCCCTTAAATCGCCCATGTATTCAGTACCACCGGAACAGACAAAACTTTATGGTATCGTTCGAGGTAAGCATATGTAGTTTAGATATGAATATTTTGGAAGGAATAAAAAAGCAATTATTGAATTCGGCATTTGTACGATCTGATCTAATTTTACAGATCTATTCAGCCTCATTCAATACTTGTTATTATTTCTCACCTGTCAGTTAAAATTTTTAACCAATTTCCAGCGGCCATTTAATCCATCCCTTGGCCTTCTTAATTTTTTGGGGTTTTAATTTAAGAATCTTTTATGGATGAGCTTCAATAACAAAGATTTTAACTTGAATTTCACATCACTCAGGATGCGATTCATGAATCGAATGAATTCCTAAAAAAAAAACAAGTCGAGCCACCTTAAACAGACAAAAAAGAGCAATTTTCAGACTGACAAAAACAAATAACAACCGCTAATGCAAATTAAGACGATTATCACAAATTATTTACAAAATCTTCCACCGTTCTCAGTTAAAGTTAAGGCAAAGTAACTGCTTTAAAACTTGTGTAAGAAGATAAAGATGTTTTTTCGGTCGTGCCATAGGGAATCAGAAAAAAAATCTCCAGTGCCGCCTGTACAGATATCAAATGATATATACATAAATATGATCATACATATCGTGCTCTAAAGTTTTTTTAAAACATTTCATTCACACCCGGCATGGACTGAGGTTAATTAACTATCAGTTTGCAGGGAAGGCAAAACAAAATACAATTCTCTTCCTACACAAAAACAAAAACGTTAACTTCATCCTTGTTTAAGAGCGACTTTCTGCGGTGACCAAGTGAAAGGTTGCACGTGGTAGAAAAAAATGCCTATCCTCATATTTCGTCCGGAGATACCTTATAGTGAGTCAATAAATGTGGTGTAATATTTTTGTCGAAATATTTTTTTCTTCTCCAGAAAATTCTCAAAAACGGTAACGGGTGGCCACCGCCATAAAATGACCAAAATAAAAGCGACAAGTAAGGGTACAAGAAGTTTGCTCCTCAAAAGCGCGGAAAGATTTAGGGATTTTTAAATTTATAAGTGTACGTATGAGGTATTGGCAAATGATTTAAGGCTAATAACAGGATTATAACGGTTATTTTGAATTCCCAGCAAATTTTTGAAAATCGCTAATATTTCATTGTCGTAAATCTCATTTCGGAGCAGATTTTTAAGAAAACTTTTTCCTATGCGGTATTAGCCCCGGGGCTTATATTTTTCAGGGGCTTATTTTTGGAGGGGCTTATCTACGGAGGGAAATGTGCGTTTCAAAATCGATTGGGCTAGCCTTATAGTTAGAAGGAAATTTACCGTTTTTTCTTTGTTTTACTTTGTATTTGAGGGCAATTTCCAAGTACAAGACCCCGGTGGGCTTATATTTGGAGGGGCGATTTAACGGAGGGTTTTTTGCGTTACGAGTTTGGGGGGCTTATCTTTGGAGGGGCTTATACATGGAGGGGCTTATTTTCGGAATTTTACGGTATCTAAACTACCTATGCTTACCTCGAACGATGTCATAAATTTTTGTCTGTTCTGGCGGCAAACACAGGAACGATTCAGTAAGGGAAGTGTATTCCATCAAACATTGGCAAAAACTAGCGCTGGCTATTTCAGTTTCTTTGCAAAGCTTGCCAAAAATTTCCCGCCATTTTTTTAGTTGTTTAATTGTATAAAATTATCTAATGCGCAAACAGTTATCCTTCTCTATTGTTGGTCAAGAGGTGGAGAGAATCGACAAAAAATCATCAGAAAGTCCGAAATATAAAATAACTAGCACGCTTTAATTCATGAAGAAGGTAGGAAAAATGTATTTTTTATTACAGCTATGTATATGTATGTATATTTTTTCTGTAGATTCTATAAAAGTAGACGAGATGTCCACTGCTGGAACGGTACATCGAATTACCCAAGCTATTTTCTTCTCTTGGGCTCTGCCAGTTGGTTATACTACGCTAAGACATGCCCTTTGTATTGTCTTATTTCAAAACAAGCTGGCCTGTCCTTTTTTCTTGGCTGATCATGATTCCCCTGTTTCTTATATGTGTTGTGTTAATACTCTGCCTTGTATCAATGATATTTCATGTATGCAGGCATGATCAGTCACACGCACTTTAGCAAGACAGTTACGTTTTAATCATCAGGTGTCTTTTAAAACCCATCGTGAGAAGTCTGCAGTAATAATGATGGGTCTTGTGATAGGAGTGTTTCTTGTTTGCTATGGGATGTATTTACGTTGTGGTTTTCTACTACTATTTCAGACTACGAGTACCTCGGGCTCATCGCCATGCAAAGATGAAAACTACAAAATTCCTATCTTGGTTTTAAACTCATTCATTAACCCGCTGGCTTATGCTTTTTTCAAAAGAGACATAAAGAAAGAGTTTAAGAGACTTGTCGGCGCTGTCATTTGTTTTATAGAAAATAACAAACTTAACTAAAGCCGACCTGACTTTACGTGCCTAACTCATTCTTGTAGGATGTAGGTCTTATATGAACGAGCCGTGAAAGGCTGATAAATCTGTACGTGACGCTTGGACTCAAAGCGAATTGAAATTTGGAAAACATGGCCGCGCGTCAGGAGAGAAAAAAAAAACCTTTGAAGAATAAGGAGAATATATAAGATCATGTGGGAAAGGACTTATACATGTAATAAGATCAAGATTCACAGGTGGTGTGAGACGCAAGTTCTTATTGGATGAAACTTTTAAGTTTCACATCATGACATAGAGTATAATTTTGTGTTCACACCCTGCTACCAAAGCCCGCTTTGCTTTACTAGCACGATTTTGGCGTACTCGAGCAACACTCTGCATCAAGCGAGTAACAACGGATAGCGTGAGCATGTGCTGCTTGTTGCTTGGATACAGTTTGGAACCCAGGCTTAATAGCCGGGCGCTTTGTACAGCGGGCTCATCGGTTATGACCATCGGTTTATCAATCTGAAACGGATGCTCGCACTCTAAATACCAGTTTGACGAGAGAAAACAAGATTGACAAGTTCAGAGGTTCGAGGTTCATGTGACTTTAAAAGCTTGGCGTCAATTTTCCTCCGCACTTAAGATGACAAATGAGGTTGTTTTTCAATAGCTTTCGTAATCAACTCTATTAATGGTGGTAGATTCCTAAAATTTACTGAACCGAACTAAAAGATTAACTGTACGATTTTCTTGAGATATGAAATAATTTCCCTGTGAGCAAAACACAAAGAAATGTAGTAGTCTTATAATCTTTCCGTGCAAGTTTATTTCAGTTCAGTCCAGAACACAGGTGTGAATGAAATGATAAAAATCGCCCAAAATGTAATTAAAAACGACTAATTATGGAGAAAGGAAGGTAGCTATCAAATTTATCGCTTTTCGCCCCGGTGAAGGTTATTTTAAGGATGTTTTTCCTTTAAATTCCGCAGAAATCGTGACAAAGAAATGTAAAGATGGTTGGTTGCTCAAGAGGGTCAACTCGTAAATGGGAAGACGAGGTGCACGTAGCTGGAACGATATAAAAGAACGTTGCATGCCGATTACATGATAAAACCTTCCAAATTTAGCGACACGAAATAATAAAAAAGCAAAAGAAGACATTTAACTAAACAATATTGTTAATTGGTTGATAAGGCACAGTGAGAACTGTTGTTAAAGGGCATATCGACATGACACTCCAGGCGTCTTGCGTCATGTATATTGAAAGGATTATAAAATAACAAGGCTTTATAAATAACTAATAAAGGTTACTAGACAAGATTTTTGCGTAAAGAGGGTGGTATTTTTTGCACAGTTAATGACAACTGCCTTTAAAAACTCAACGACATTGTCTTTTTGAAGACAGAGCGCCAATTAAACGCTTCCACCAACATAATTGACTTTTGCACGAAAAAGGTCTTAAATAAATGTAAATTGACTTAGAATAATAAGTAACAACGGGACTGTGAGAACCACCTCAAGGTTTACAACCGTCCGGAGCCGAGACGAAATTTCTCTTCGTAACATTCCTTTTTCACATCGTGATCAGTAAATTTTTTTTCGTTGCTTTATTCATATTAATACCTTTGCATCCTGGAGCTTTTTTTTTTTTACCTATCTTTGTTTGCATGAAATATTTTATAAACTCTTTATAAAGAGTTTGCCCATTAGTGTCAGGTGAGAAGTTTGCGTAGCAAGCGATTCCGTTTTGTTTCGGAGCAAAGAGAGACCGAGGAACGGGGTTTTCGCGCGGGTTTTGACTCTCGTTCCTCGTTCTTTGCTCCGAAACCCGCGCACGCCTGGGAAACGCTTACTACGCAGGCTATCAGGTGAGCACAGTCTACGACGTCGACTACACCTTTGGCTGAAAACTGAAAGAACTAAGCACGGAATGCATTATCCGCATACAGGTATCATACAAAGCAGACAAAGTATTTTCATTTTTCATGACCTCGAAAGCCATCTTCTTCTAGATTCAGCTTCAGCTTCAGTTTTCAAGCGTTAAGTTTAACGAAAAATACCAGGCAGATTACGTTCTGCAGGCTTATATATGTCTTGCTTAACCCATTCGCCCCTGACCCGCCTGTAACCGCCCGTGCGGATCCACGTCCTTACTACCCTTTGTGACGTCATCAGTTTGAACGGTCAAGGACAACTTTGTCCGCTAACTAATGCAGAGTGAAGAGATCTTTCAAACCATACCAGAATGAGCACAATTCAGTCAAGGACACCGGAGAAAGAAGCAAAAAACCATGTGTCATTGACCTGAAAATCTCCATGAAAATCTTGTTCCATTGCTCACCTACCTTTCCTTTCACTTAATCCTAAGATCCTAAAAGCTTTCCTTAAAACTCTTGCAACTGAAACGAAGCCTACTAAATGCCCAGCAAGAGAAAAAAAATGAGGCAAGAAAAGCGAAAAAAAAGGGGGAGGAGAGAAAGCGAAAAGTAAAAGTCAAGACTGCTGTGTCACTTTTAAACCCAAAAACTGCGCATGCGCATGCGCATGCCCGAACTTCGCAAGCTGATATTTTGCATCTGGATCAGAAGGCCGCGAAGTGTACGACCTGTAGACCGGTTTGTGGTAGGTTTTAGCTCTTTATAGCACGGCAGTGACCAGAAAACCACTCCACTAGCTTCAAAACACGTTTTTCGGCAAAATCTCCAGCAGCGACTGGGTTGATAGATATGTATTTTTATAGTCGCAATTCTTAGTGTGGTAATTAATTTGCACTTTTGTTGTAATTTTCGGTAATACCTGTCGCAATTTGTACGAACTATCTGCCGCAATTTAGCATAAATTGAAGGTGCATTTTTTTAATCAGCTAAAGTCGCGCTTCTTTATAAAATTCACCCACAAGAACCAAACTTGAGGCAAATAGCAGGTGTTTGTAATGTCGCAGAAGAACCCTGAAGGGATAACGCTCAAACCAACAAATAAATCCGCCACGGCGAGTGAAACAATAAACGCGTTGGTTTTGGTGAGTAGATTTCGTCTGCTGCAGACGAGGAAGATTGTAAATTCATTTCCCGCGATGGTCAGAAATGAAAGAAACCAGCAAAGAATCCAAAGACCAGGTCTCCATCCGTAGTAACAGTTAAAGGAAGTTTTTATCAACTGACAGATAACTCACATCTTTGTATAAATATCAGGGTCACATTTATTTTTCACTTTCTCGAGGGGGTTAGGGGTACTCTGCGAGTTAACACGTTTTTTACGGGGAGGCTCCACACGATGTCCAACCCCTACCCTTTTATATAACATTTTTATCAGAAAAGATACCCTTTTCGGCGTATACCTTCCATTGACAAATGATATCCCTTTCACATATTTAGTTTACATAGAAAACTAAATGAGTTTTAGCTGCTGTAAATGGACCGTTTTTTGAACTAGGAAGTTTTCTTGTCCCTTCACATCCACAAAATGTATCTGCTAGTTCTTTTTTTTGATACTTAATTTTATAGACCAAAATGACAGATTTCCCCACTTTTTCATATACTTACAGTAGCTAGAAGCCCCTATCCTTTCATACCTTTCATATATACACCCAAAGCCTGAAAAGGTACCCCTCTTGGGCGGAGCCTAACCGTGTAGGCTATAATAGGGAGTACCCTGGGTAATTCGACGGCGAGTCATGCAAGCAGTGTATTTTAGAGGATGGACGATGGCAATAAAACGATCCAGTACTGAAGCCGCATAAGTTTCAACAGACGTGTTACTAAAACAACCATCTTGTAAAATTCACCCACGAGAGGCTACGTTGAGGCCAGTCGCAGGTGTTTGTAATATCGCAGAAGAACAGAGAAGGAATAACGCTCAAACCAACACTGAAATCCGCCACGCAAGTGGTGCCAAGATTTCGTTTGCTTCAAACGAGGAAGATTGTAAATCGATTTTCCAGTGATGGTTAGAAATGAAAGAAACCAGCCAAGAATCCAAAACCATGCAGTTCTCAATCTTAACAGTTAAAGGAAGTTCTTTCCCAAGGGGCGGGGTCTTTAGAAATTTTCGGGTGGCAATGTGCTGCTGGGACACTGGACCACCTAGCCTATACTTCTGTTTCAGCTGAATTTTGGTACCCTATCAAACTAAACTTCCCCAACCCTTCCCTATCCAAGGATTGCTCTCTGATTTCTATACCCAATCCCATTTTTAACTGCTTGAGAACTATACCCTATAAAGCGGCACATCATATCCCATCTGACAGCACCTTCCGCAGGGGCTAGGTTGCCTGTCACACTGAGTGCTTTTATAACAAATTAAAGAACCTACAGAAAAATCTTTTCGTTCGTTTGAGTGGGCGAATAAGACTATGACAAATTTTGATAGCTGTAATAAAAAAACACATTTTTCGTTTCTCCTTGATAAATTAAAGCCTGCTGGTTATTTTATACTTCAGACTTTCTGACGATGTTATGTTGATTCTCTCCATCTCTTGACCAATGAAGAGAACAATTTTTTGCATATCAGATAATTTACACCATTAGGGAAATTAAAAAAATGACGGAAAACTGCTGGCACGTTTTGCGAAGAAAATAAAATAGCCAGGAGTACTAATTACTGCTCAAGACTATAAAACACCACGGATGAGATAACTACTTTTTGAACAATATCTGATGGACTACACATCCCTTAAATCGCCCATGTATTCAGTACCACCGGAACAGACAAAACTTTATGGTATCGTTCGAGGTAAGCATAGGTAGTTTAGATATGAATATTTTGGAAGGAATAAAAAAGCAATTATTGAATTCGGCTTTGTATGATCTGAAGAATTATACAGATCTATCTATTCAGCGTCATTCAATACTTGTTGTTATTTCTCATCTGTCAGTTAAAATTTTTAACCAATTTCCAGCTGCCATTTAATCCATCTCTTGGCCTTCTTAATTTTTTGTGGTTTTAATTTAAGAATCTTTTATCGACGAGCTTCAATAACAAAGATTTTAACTTCAATTTCACATCACTCAGGATGCGATTCGTGAATCAAATGATTTCCTAAAAAAAAAAAAAACAAGTCTAGCCACCTTAAACAGACAAAAAAGAGCAATTTTCAGACTGACAAAAACAAATAACAACCGCTAATGTAAATTACGACGATTATCACAAATTATTTACAAAATCTTCCACCGTTCTCAGTTAAACTTAAGGCAAACTAACTGCTTTAAAACTTGTGTAGTAAGATAAAGATGTTTTTTCGGCGTGCCATAGGGAATCAGAAAAAAAATCTTCAGTGTTGCCTGTGTAGATATCAAATGATATATACATAAATATGATCATACATATCGTGCTCTAAAGTTTTTTTAAAACATTTCATTCACACCTGGCATGGACTGAGGTTAATTAACTATCAGTTTGCAGGGAAGGCAAAACAAAATACAATTCTCCTCCTACACAAAAACAAAAACGTTAACTTCATGCTTGTTTAAGAGCGACTTTCTGCGGTGACCGAGTGAAAGGTGGCACGTGATGGAAAAAAATGCCTATCCTCATATTTCGTCCAGAGATACCTTATAGTGAGTCAATAAATGTGGTGTAATTTTTTTGTCGAAATATTTTTTTCTTCTCCAGAAAATTCTCAAAAACGGTAACGGGTGGCTACCGCCATAAAATGACCAAAATAAAAGCGACAAGTAAGGGTACAAGAAGTTTGCTCCTCAAAACCGCAGAAAGAACTTGGGGATTTTTAAATTGATATGTGTGCGTAGGAGGTATTGACAAAGGAATAAGGCTCAATAAGGATTATAACGGTTATTTTGAATTCCCGGCAAATTTTTGAAAATCGCTAATATTTCATTGTCGTAAATCTCATTTCGGGGCAGATTTTTAAGAAAACTTTTTCCTATGCGGTATTAGCCCCGGGGCTTATATTTTTCAGGGGCTTATTTTTGGAGGGGCTTATCTACGGAGGGAAATGTGCGTTTCAAAATCGATTGGGCTAGCCTTATAGTTAGAAGGAAATTTACCGTTTTTTCTTTGTTTTACTTTTTATTTGAGGGCAATTTCCAAGTACAAGACCCCGGGGAGCTTATATTTGGAGGGGCGATTTAACGGAGGGTTTTTCGCGTTACGAGTTTGGGGAGCTTATATTTGGAGGGGCTTATACATGGAGGGGCTTATTTTCGGAATTTTACGGTATCTAAACTACCTATGCTTACCTCGAACGATGTCATAAATTTTTGTCTGTTCTGGCGGCAAACACAGGAACGATTCAGTAAGGGAAGTGTATTCCATCAAACATTGGCAAAAACTAGCGCTGGCTATTTCAGTTTCTTTGCAAAGCTTGCCAAAAATTTCCCGCCATTTTTCTATTTGTTTAATTGTGTAAAATTATCTAATGCGCAAACAGTTATCCTTCTCTATTGTTGGTCAAGAGGTGGAGAGAATCAACATAAAATCGTCAGAAAGTCCGAAATATAAAATAACTAGCACACTTTAATTTATCAATGAGGTAGGAAAAATGTATTTTTTATTACAGCTATGTATATGTATGTATATTTTTTCTGTAGATTCTATAAAAGTAGACGAGATGTCCACTGCTGGAACGGTACATTAAAAAACGCTACATGATAAAATCTTGGAAATTAAGCGATAAGACAAAAAACACTTTTATGTCTTTAACAATGTATTAGATTTCAAGAATTTATTAAAACATTTTGTACTTATTTTATTATCAAACGCACAAAGAAACGTTAGGTATTTAATATATTATCGTCTTGCTGCAAAGTTTTGTTATCGCACAGCGCAAGACAAATTATTACGACATTAATTAGCAAATAATTATAAATACAGCGTTTTCACCCACGTGGCCAGCAACTCTGCAAATTTATTGGAACAAAAGAGAGCGTTTACATAAGAAAAGAGTCCAGTCAACTCCCACAGGATTGGTTGGCACGCCAACATGGCCGCCGTTTCATTGTTTTGGAACACCAATATGGCCGCCGTGACGTCATGGGAAAACGCTCCATAGTAACCAGTTGACATGTGTCCCTGATATATATGCAAGATGCTGGTTAGTATTCTACAGTTGATAAGAACTTCCTATAACTGTTAAGAATGGAGACCTGGTTTTGGATTATAGGCTGGGTTCTTTTATTCCTGACCATCCTTGGAAATGGAATAACAATCTTCCTCGTCTATAGCAGAGGAAATCTCCGTACTAAAACCAACGCATTCATTGTTTCACTTGCAGTAGCGGATTTCTGTGTTGGTTTGGGCGTTATTCCTTCTCTGTTCTTTTGCGACATTACAAACACCTGCGACTGGCCTCAACATTTTCCATCGCGGGTGAATTTTATACGGTTGTTGTTAAGTAACACGTCTGCTGCAAACTTATGCGGTTTAGTACTGGAGCGTTTATTTGCCATCGTCCATCCTCTAAAATACATTACTTTGATGACTCGCCGTCGAATGACCCAAGCTATTTTCTTCTCTTGGGCTCTGCCAGTTGGTTATACTACGCTAAGACATGCCCTTTGTATTGTCTTATTTCAAAACAAGCCGGCCTGTCCTTTTACTTGGCTGATCATAATTCCCCTGTTTCTTATATGTGTTGTGTTAATACTCTGCTTTGTATCAATGATATTTCATGTATGCAGGCATGATCAGTCAGCACGCACTTTAGCAAGACAGTTACGTTTTAATCATCAGGTGTCTTTTAAAGCCCATCGTGAGAAGTCTGCAGTAATAATGATGGGTATTGTGATAGGAGTGTTTCTTGTTTGCTATGGGATGTATTTACGTTGTGGTTTTCTACTACTATTTCAGACTACGAGTACCTCGGGCTCATCGCCATGCAAAGATGAAAACTACAAAATTCCTATCTTGGTTTTAAACTCAGCCATTAACCCGCTGGCTTATGCTTTTTTCAAAAGAGACATAAAGAAAGAGTTTAAGAGACTTGTCGGCACTGTGTTTTATAGAAAATAACAAACTTAACTAAAGCCGACCTGACTTTACGTGCGTAACTCATTCTTGTAGGATGTAGGTCTTATATGAACGAGCCGTGAAAGGCTGTTAAATCTGTACGTGATGCTTGGACTCAAAGCGAATTGAAATTTGGAAAAAATGGCCGCGCGTTAGGAGAGAAAACAAGAACCTTTGGAGAATAGGGAGAATATATAAGATCATGTGGGAAAGGACTTATACATGTAATAAGATCAAGATTCACAGGTGGTGTGAGACGCAAGTTCTTATTGGATGAAACTTTTAAGTTTCACATCATGACATAGAGTATAACTTTGTGCTCACACCCTGCTACCAAAGCCCGCTTTGCTTCACTGGCACGATTTTGGCGTACTCGAGCAACACTCTGCATTAATCGAGTAACAACGGATAGCGTGAGCATGTGCTGCTTGTTGCTTGGATACAGTTTGGAACCCAGGCTTAATAACCGTGCGCTTTGTACAGCGGGCTCATCGGTTATGACCATCGGTTTATCAATCTGAAACGGATGCTCGCACTCTAAATACCAGTTTGACGAGAGAAAACAAGATTGACAAGTTCAGAGGTTCGAGGTTCGGTGACTTAAAAGGCTTGGCGGCAATTTTCCTCCGCACTTAAGATGACAAATGAGGTTGTTTGTTCAATAGCTTTCGTAATCAACTCTATCAATGGTGGTAGATTCCTAGAATTTACTGAACCGAACTAAAAGATTAACTGTACGATTTTCTTGAGATATGAAATAATTTCCCTGTGAGTAAAACACAAAGAAATGTAGTAGTCTTATAATCTTTCCGTGCAAGTTTATTTCAGTTCAGTCCAGAACACAGGTGTGACTGAAATGATAAAAATCGCCCAAAATGTAATTAAAAACGACTAATTATGGAGAAAGGAAGGTAGCTATCAAATTTATCGCTTTTCGCCCCGGTGAAGGTTATTTTAAGGATGTTTTTCGTTTAAATTCTGCAGAAATCGTGACAAAGAAATGTAAAGATGGTTGGTTGCTCAAGAGGCTCAACCCGCAAATGGGAAGACGAGGTGCACGTAGCTGGAACGATATAAAAGAACGTTGCATGCCGATTATACATGATAAAGCCTTAGAAAATTTAGCGACACGAAATAAAAAAGCAAAAGAAGACATTTAACTAAACAATATTATTAATTGGTTGATAAGGCACAGTGAGAACTGTTGTTAAAGGGCATATCGACATGACACTCCAGGCGTCTTGCGTCATGTATATTAAAAGGATTATAAAATAACAAGGCTTTATAAATAACTAATAAAGGTTACTAGACAAAATTTTTGCGTAAAGAGGGTGGTATTTTTTGCACAGTTAATGACAACTGCCTTTAAAAACTCAACGACATTGTCTTTTTGAAGACAGAGCGCCAATTAAAGGCTTCCACCAACATAATTGACTTTTGCACGAAAAAGGTCTTAAATAAATGTAAATTGACTTAGAATAACAAGTAACAACGGGACTGTGAGAATCAAGCTCAAGGTTTACAACCGTCCGGAGCCGAGACCAAATTTCTCTTCGTGACATTCCTTTTTCACATCGTGATCAGTATATTTTTTTTCGTTGCTTTATTCATATTAATACCTTTGCATCCTGGAGCTTTTTTTTTTTTTACATATCTTTGTTTGCATGAAATATTTTATAAACTCTTTATAAAGAGTTTGCCCATTAGTGTCAGGTGAGAAGCTTGCGTAGCAAGCAATTCCGTTTTGTTTTGCAGCAAAGAGAGACCGAGGAACGGGGTTTTCGCGGGTTTTGACTCTCGTTCCTCGTTCTTTGCTCCGAAACCCACGCACGCCTGGGAAACGCTTACTACGCAGGCTATCAGGTGAGCACAGTCTACGACGTCGACTACACCTTTGGCTGAAAACTGAAAGAACTAAGCACGGAATGCATTATCCGCATACAGGTATCATACAAAGCAGACAAAGTATTTTCATTTTTCATGACCTCGAAAGCCATCTTCTTCTAGATTCAGCTTCAGCTTCAGTTTTCAAGCGTTAAGTTTAACGAAAAATACCAGGCAGATTACATTCTGCAGGCTCATATATGTCTTGTTTAACCCATTCGCCCCTGAACCGCCTGTAACCGCCCGTGCGGATCCACGTCCTTAC
>CALNXI010003415.1:19535-38487 GCA_942486025.1 Porites evermanni | reverse complement strand
ATTACCGTTCCTCGATGCAAAGTGGTACCAAGAACAGTGCTCATCTCGTGGTCGTGCAAGGTACTTATCCAGTGGGGTGCTGCGAGTTGCAGTTTCACCATCACGTTCAAGTCTCCTTGACCCCGACATGGACAAATAGGTAAATGGACGGCTACATCGCCAAAGAGCTAGGCCACTCAGCTCAAAGGATGCCTCCGGTCCACTGATATCTCGTCTTCCCACAGTCTTTATCAGCATCTTTGCACACATTGACTTACCTGTCACTTGGTCTGCATGAGCTGCATCAACAGCATTCACCATGTCCTTAAAGAGATCAGCAGTTGCACCAGTGGGTTCGCTATCTTTGCAAGCATATCCACACACATAGTCAATTATGGCTATGATATCATCAGTGCTAGGATTGTCTGGAGGGGAATTGGAAAGAATCAAGCTTACATCCCCATTTGCTCTCCACGATTGTAACTGATAACGAGAATGCTGAACCACACGTGGATGGTCACGTGGCATCTCTAGGCGGGGAGCTCCGTTATGATCTTCCACAATTTCCGGATAACTGTGCACATTTTTCCCTGGGCGGAACTCACTTCCAAACTCCATCCGACATACACGTTCTCTAGGCTGCAGTCCTTGCTCCGGATGGCGAGGAGTTCTCAAGCAGTAATCAGAGCAACTGTGGAGTCCAACCCTGTTTACTAAAAGCAAATGATCCTCCAGTATTGCTTCTTGTGTTGCAGCTATTTGCATTAGCATCTTCACCAAGGGATCCCTGTCATCTGATATGGGCTCAGCTGTTCCCTCAGGTGGTGACCAGAGGTCTTTTCTTGGCTGCCCTTCTTCATCATTGCCAGCTGGATGTAATGCTGTCATGGCAAAGGTTTCATCTGCCCACTGACTAAGTCTAGCTGCATACTCTTCCTCTTCGCAACCATCTTCACGAGCTTCATGCAATAGCTGATGTGGTTGCCTGTCTTCCCTCCAGCTGAGTTGGTGCCAATGAATTTGACCACGGGACTTGGCAAACTCATAGCGGTACCAATAATCAGAGACACCAAATACCGGCTTCAAAACCTTCTCATGGTATGCCTGGGTACGTAGGTCAAAGTAACTCACCACTACATGAGTATTTTCTTGTACTGCCTTGAAGCGGGCATTGCTATCTTCAGCAAGGTGGACTTCTTCGCCTGTGGTCTGTAAGATGTACTCTTCCAATAGTCTCCTTAGTGGGGGAAAGTAAAACTCAGCACAGCTTCCAGTCATGAAAAATGAAGGCAACCCATGCTTCTCATTGACCATGAACTCAACCAAGGCACGAAGCTCTCTACGTCTCTGGTGCCAGTACTGAGCTGTTCCACGTAGATTTGCACCAAAATACAACAACTTGTCAGTAAAAGTGTCGCCTCTCGCAAGTCGCTCTTGCAGGTCTGCAACAGTTATTTGTGGGTCACCAAGTTGCTGATCAACAAAGAACCGACTCTGTTCCAGGGCACGCTTCCTCATGATCATATTGTGGACAACAAACTTCCAGACTTTATGCCTCGCAAACCTTCCGTCTTGGTACCACAGCAGGTGCTCTGCCCAGTTATGCAGTGTTGGACACGTCACTGGACGGTTTATGTGGAAATCACCCTTTCCATGAGGAAACAAGCAAGGAAATGCCATCGTAAAAAAGTAGGGAGTGGTAAACTCTGATGCTGGCGTTGTGCCTGTGGTCGGCCAAGGGATCACTGGTCGTTGCACATTTCGTTGTGCTTCTCCAGCTTCACCTTCCAGAGGTTCAGAAACAACTTCATTTATGGCTGCTTCTACTTGTGCTTGCACATTTACTCCAGGCTCTGGAAGAATAATTCCAGAGACTGTTGAGTCATCAGTACTGTCTGTATCCCCAGCATCCAATTGTTGTGGTGCAGGGCCTCGGTCATCTGTGCGTTCTGTTTCAGAGAACTCAACAGTCCTCAAATTCGGCAGTTCACCATCTTCCGGTAAATTCTCTATGCGAGCGCCATCAATAACAACATCACCATAAGCAGGATTGTTGTCCTTCAACCAATGAAGGGCTCGCTCAACACGGTGTCTTCTAACCCTGAAGTCCTTATGGGTATCATCTTTTCCTTGTCTTCTCACGCGTATGATATCCACCTCTGCCGGTAGTCGTGGAAGAATAGTTGCCGGTTCTTGCACAGCCTGTGGGAATGCAATGCAATGCCCCTTTGAAGCGATACCTCCATGCTTCAGTAAGTGTACATGCACGGTGGGTGCTAGCCTGGCTATCAGCATCTGCTCAGCANCCACGTAGATTTGCACCAAAATACAACAACTTGTCAGTAAAAGTGTCGCCTCTCGCAAGTCGCTCTTGCAGGTCTGCAACAGTTATTTGTGGGTCACCAAGTTGCTGATCAACAAAGAACCGACTCTGTTCCAGGGCACGCTTCCTCATGATCATATTGTGGACAACAAACTTCCAGACTTTATGCCTCGCAAACCTTCCGTCTTGGTACCACAGCAGGTGCTCTGCCCAGTTATGCAGTGTTGGACACGTCACTGGACGGTTTATGTGGAAATCACCCTTTCCATGAGGAAACAAGCAAGGAAATGCCATCGTAAAAAAGTAGGGAGTGGTAAACTCTGATGCTGGCGTTGTGCCTGTGGTCGGCCAAGGGATCACTGGTCGTTGCACATTTCGTTGTGCTTCTCCAGCTTCACCTTCCAGAGGTTCAGAAACAACTTCATTTATGGCTGCTTCTACTTGTGCTTGCACATTTACTCCAGGCTCTGGAAGAATAATTCCAGAGACTGTTGAGTCATCAGTACTGTCTGTATCCCCAGCATCCAATTGTTGTGGTGCAGGGCCTCGGTCATCTGTGCGTTCTGTTTCAGAGAACTCAACAGTCCTCAAATTCGGCAGTTCACCATCTTCCGGTAAATTCTCTATGCGAGCGCCATCAATAACAACATCACCATAAGCAGGATTGTTGTCCTTCAACCAATGAAGGGCTCGCTCAACACGGTGTCTTCTAACCCTGAAGTCCTTATGGGTATCATCTTTTCCTTGTCTTCTCACGCGTATGATATCCACCTCTGCCGGTAGTCGTGGAAGAATAGTTGCCGGTTCTTGCACAGCCTGTGGGAATGCAATGCAATGCCCCTTTGAAGCGATACCTCCATGCTTCAGTAAGTGTACATGCACGGTGGGTGCTAGCCTGGCTATCAGCATCTGCTCAGCATCTGACATGTCAGACAAAATCTCAGGAACAGCCATTGGATCCATGTTATTCTCACCTGACCACACTTTTGGTACCTTCTTATCTCTCCTGCAGCGAGTACACATGTTTCTTGTGCCTTTGCACTCCAGTCGTCGTTCCTTGCAGACCTCACAAAAACTGAATGCATAAGTCATCTGCTCCACCTCAAAGGCACGAATAGCACTGTACGCCTTATCTTCTTGCTGACTTGAACCTGCTGGTGGAGGTGGTGGTAGATCTCCAACAACTTCTTGCAACCTTTTCTCTTGTTCTGATATTCGTCTTTGGTTTCGCCGCTTTCTTTTTCTCCTGTCATCCTCTGTTTCCACTACACCAGGCTTTGCAAACTCATAGTCCACACCAACTACCCTTGCCCTAGCAATGAGACGGTCACCTTCTAACTGGCTATAATTATTTTCTTCTGGAAGAGATTGCTGCGTTCCCTGCGAATTGCTTGCTCCCTCAACTGGGCCATTTTCTACTACGGGAGTGTCCCTTTCCAACTCTTCTCCTAGTGAATGAATTATTTGTATTTACCAACTACACAATTAATATAAGGTATGGGGCTGGTGGATTGTATTTTTTATCTTGCTTGAGGGATAAGTGAATTTTTTTTGGTATTCAATTGCAGGAACTGGTGAAGCACAATAAAAAAAGCTGTGACTCTTGGGCTAATAAATGCACACTACAGCCTGCCCAAATAGGTCAAACTCTAAAACTGAGTTTCTTTGCACCCTTAAGAACTGCTTGTGTCACTGTACAAGCATTGTTATTATTACAATGCTGTATCTTTTGAAATGTTCTCAAAACCTGATTTCAAAAAAAAATACACCATATACTTTCCAAACTTAAGATAATACAACAAGGCTTGACAATCATTTCTAAGTGGTGATATTGACCGAGATTTCATAAATCAGTCATCAAATAATCAGAGTGACCAAACCAATCAATTACTAATCATCAATTATAATTAGGAAAAATAATTATCTCTATATGAATTCAATGTATTTTTAACTGTGTGTAAATCAAAGTAATACAAACTTAAAGGTACCTTTTCCCATAATATGTACAATCAAATGCCAACAAAACAAAAAAACCCACAAACCAGTCAGCAGAATTAACTATACAGACATGATGTCTTGTCATATTAAGCACAACAGCAATGCTTGAAATACATGAGAAAAGGCCTTATCATTAATGAATTATATAGCTGCTCTTTTAAGTCCCTCAAAAAAAATATCTATTTGTCACACACACACACACCTTTGTATACACCTATTTCAATTAAGGTTGCTTCAGAGAAGAATGATGCATGATGCATGATCCATGTTTCATAGCCCTGCAGTGCATTATTGTGGAAAGTCTAGTAAATTATTTTCCCGCAACGAACCTAGAAACCTAGATAGCAAAGGCTGCTGACACTTCTATGTTATGTCAGCAGAACGTTAAGAAAATGTATTTCAAAACAATGAATCCTACGCCTTTTAATTTAAGANCTATGCGAGCGCCATCAATAACAACATCACCATAAGCAGGATTGTTGTCCTTCAACCAATGAAGGGCTCGCTCAACACGGTGTCTTCTAACCCTGAAGTCCTTATGGGTATCATCTTTTCCTTGTCTTCTCACGCGTATGATATCCACCTCTGCCGGTAGTCGTGGAAGAATAGTTGCCGGTTCTTGCACAGCCTGTGGGAATGCAATGCAATGCCCCTTTGAAGCGATACCTCCATGCTTCAGTAAGTGTACATGCACGGTGGGTGCTAGCCTGGCTATCAGCATCTGCTCAGCATCTGACATGTCAGACAAAATCTCAGGAACAGCCATTGGATCCATGTTATTCTCACCTGACCACACTTTTGGTACCTTCTTATCTCTCCTGCAGCGAGTACACATGTTTCTTGTGCCTTTGCACTCCAGTCGTCGTTCCTTGCAGACCTCACAAAAACTGAATGCATAAGTCATCTGCTCCACCTCAAAGGCACGAATAGCACTGTACGCCTTATCTTCTTGCTGACTTGAACCTGCTGGTGGAGGTGGTGGTAGATCTCCAACAACTTCTTGCAACCTTTTCTCTTGTTCTGATATTCGTCTTTGGTTTCGCCGCTTTCTTTTTCTCCTGTCATCCTCTGTTTCCACTACACCAGGCTTTGCAAACTCATAGTCCACACCAACTACCCTTGCCCTAGCAATGAGACGGTCACCTTCTAACTGGCTATAATTATTTTCTTCTGGAAGAGATTGCTGCGTTCCCTGCGAATTGCTTGCTCCCTCAACTGGGCCATTTTCTACTACGGGAGTGTCCCTTTCCAACTCTTCTCCTAGTGAATGAATTATTTGTATTTACCAACTACACAATTAATATAAGGTATGGGGCTGGTGGATTGTATTTTTTATCTTGCTTGAGGGATAAGTGAATTTTTTTTGGTATTCAATTGCAGGAACTGGTGAAGCACAATAAAAAAAGCTGTGACTCTTGGGCTAATAAATGCACACTACAGCCTGCCCAAATAGGTCAAACTCTAAAACTGAGTTTCTTTGCACCCTTAAGAACTGCTTGTGTCACTGTACAAGCATTGTTATTATTACAATGCTGTATCTTTTGAAATGTTCTCAAAACCTGATTTCAAAAAAAAATACACCATATACTTTCCAAACTTAAGATAATACAACAAGGCTTGACAATCATTTCTAAGTGGTGATATTGACCGAGATTTCATAAATCAGTCATCAAATAATCAGAGTGACCAAACCAATCAATTACTAATCATCAATTATAATTAGGAAAAATAATTATCTCTATATGAATTCAATGTATTTTTAACTGTGTGTAAATCAAAGTAATACAAACTTAAAGGTACCTTTTCCCATAATATGTACAATCAAATGCCAACAAAACAAAAAAACCCACAAACCAGTCAGCAGAATTAACTATACAGACATGATGTCTTGTCATATTAAGCACAACAGCAATGCTTGAAATACATGAGAAAAGGCCTTATCATTAATGAATTATATAGCTGCTCTTTTAAGTCCCTCAAAAAAAATATCTATTTGTCACACACACACACACCTTTGTATACACCTATTTCAATTAAGGTTGCTTCAGAGAAGAATGATGCATGATGCATGATCCATGTTTCATAGCCCTGCAGTGCATTATTGTGGAAAGTCTAGTAAATTATTTTCCCGCAACGAACCTAGAAACCTAGATAGCAAAGGCTGCTGACACTTCTATGTTATGTCAGCAGAACGTTAAGAAAATGTATTTCAAAACAATGAATCCTACGCCTTTTAATTTAAGACAGTGATTTGAGGTTAGGTTTTTCTCTGTGGTAATATGCAAATGTTGCAAAGTTTCATCAAGTTTGCTCGGCCTGTGCACATGGGAATTTTTTGAGTTAAAAAAAAATTCAAGGCATTTGTTTAATTACAATAAATAACTTAACATTATGCGTTCATCTATTCTTGAGGCAACTTTTTGGAAAACTGAATTAAAAAAGAATATAGCGTTGATTTGCTTTATTGAAATAACCAGCATTCTGGCCTATGCAAAAGTGCAGCTTAATCAGGCGGTAAAACCCTATCCATTTGATGTTGTTAAAAGGAGACTTCTAATTTCTTACTGTGACATTTTAAAAATCTTAAAAATGAAATTCTTCAGCTCGCTCATGCTTAAGATTTTTAGAAGCCATTTGACTTGAAAGCTCTCTTGAACGCCTTCTCACAAATGGTCTCCATTATTTCAATGAACATGAACAAGACTGAACTTCCCACTACAAAAGGGTTTACCATGGTCCCCTGCAGGCTATGAAACATGGTTCACAGGAGCAACCTTAATTGAAATAGGTGTATATTTTAAAATCTTGGTGACAACAATAAAATAAAACACAACCCACAATGAATAAATAAATAAAAATAATCAAGTACATTTATAAAATAAAGTGTAAGGAAAAAAAGTGTTAACTACAAAAGAAAAAGGATAAAATTAACTATGCATGCTTCCCGATGTACGCACCTGATTGGTTCTGATCTTTATTTCAATTAACGTTTATTAGCCAATCACGGTTTTTCATTATCTGAGAAATTTGCATTATTTTGCTTTCTGCATTTGTGTTTCCTCGTTTTTGCACTGTGTTAATTGAAAACTGCAATGGTGCTCTAAGGCAATGCAGTTCAAACTTTTTTTCCTGTATATTATTAACTTTCAAAATAAATACCATCTACCATAATCAACTATATCAGTATATACCTGCTGAATGTCTTTGCTCTTGTTCACCTACAAGAGAGCATTCCATCCTACATTCAACTTGGAGGACCTCACTTTCATCTTCTTCCAAGGCTAAGAAGAGAAGATTTTAAAAACCTTTAGTTGAGGAAGGATTTTCCCTCGCCCCATTAACATTACTTATGCATAAACCTATTGTCCAAAGAAAACAAACGTCGGAACAATACTCAGAGCCAGAAGTTGTGACTTCTGCTTTAACTCTTGCGGGAAATCAAATAAAATGTACACAACCTGAGACTGACAGTATCACTGGGAATTTAATACACTGTACCCTCCAATGAATGAAATACTTGGCTCTTAATCAAGTTAATAGGTACTGTTAGAGTTAAAAGCAATTAATCCACAAGGAAAAGAATACAGACTGTCAAGGCTTAAAATTATGTTCAGTCAATGTACTATGTCCGGTCTAGATTTAAATAGCTGGCAACATTAAGTACCTGAAAATTGAAATAACTACTTTTACATGTTCTAGCTCATTGTCTTTTAAAGAAATGTTGCTTTCATAACTTGATAACTGCACTCAAAAATGGGTAATAACATGATTATGTTTGGACTAAAATTCAGTATTTCCCCATCTTGCAATACAATTAAGGAGTTTTTGAGCATTTATGGGGACATTTTTTTGTCTTAATTTTCCTGTTTACTGCAAAGTGCAATGTTTTCAATACAGTATTAACCTGTGACTGAGAACCCGCTGTTAGGCTATATTTTGCCAGTTAGGCCCCCTCACAACCTGCTTAGCCCAATTCTATTTATTTGTAAGACATTCATATTCTCTTAAATCTATAAGAAAAACCTCTTTTCACTTGAAAAATATTCAAGAATCTCTTTGGTAGACAACACCCCATTGAAGATTAAGTACTCTTATACCTACAATACTTTTTCCTTCAGAAAATAAGAACCTATGTTACTTTAGAAAAAATACCCAATAACTATATTTTTTTAAGAAACCTGTTCAGGCTGTGGGAAAATGCAGATTCTTACCAGGGACTTTTTACTGTATTTTGACCGGTCCCAGCTATAATTTGTTTGGCAGGTAAACTTGGGTCTGGTCAAAAAGAAGACATGACCTTAACGCGAAAATTCCCCTGCCAACATGACCGGCAAAAACAATTTCGAGCACTGGCTTATGAACTCCTTTAATTTACATAAAACATAAGAAGATAGATATCTACAACAGGGAAAAGCCTAAATACTTATAAAAGAAAAGTTATTTCAATTGCATGAGGGAGATTAGCCAGCCAAATTGCTCCTTTAAATTCTGTTTACCCTGAACAAAGAAAACAAGGGGCATGCATGAACCCGAACAATCTGTATGAAATGAGCTCTTTCAACAAGCATTGGGAAAACCAGGGCAAAACATTTTCAGTCTCAATCTACAGTGTCCGCCGGGCACAAGGATCAGGGGCACCCAACGAGAATAGAGTTCAAAACCAGTAAAACATAGCATTGTTAAACGTATTTTAGTATTTAAACGGTAGATATAGGCATATTTTTATTCCCTAGAAATTTTTTATCTGTTCGGATTTCCTAGCTGAAAGTCTAGTGATCCGAAAATTATAGGAATCAAAATTTACCTTTTCGAAAATTTCAGCCAGAAAAAAGGCTCCCGAAAATTCTAGGTGACCTTTTAAGGGTTAAAATTCGTTAAAAATGGGCAATTATACCATTTTTTAGAAGTTCGAAAATCCTAGGAGAGCCAGGCAAGCAAGAAATTTTACAGCAAATGTTACGAAAATTCTAGATCTCAAATCGTCTTCCGAACAGATATTTTCCGAAAATTGTCGTTGGGTGCCCCTGAAGGATGCAACAGTGATACCCCAACTTTACACTTTTGAGAATACAACGCTTTCACGGGATCCTCTAACACTAAATAATTTTCTCCTGTCACGGAGGCCAGAGTCGCGCCAAATTTTAAAAGCTTACATGACAAATAAAATTCAAGATAGGAAGTTTTCATTCATTCAGCGATTCAAGGCACGGTCGCATCGGACAGAACAAAAAGGCAGATTATGGTTAAGGAAATGTAAATTCTTGATGAAATTACATCACTTGCACAATTTCAAGATTACCTTGGGTTTTCCGCACCAAAAAGATTGGATAATGAATACATCGATGAGCATTATAATGTAATATCTTTGTTAAATTCAATGGTCTCCGACTTCGTGTTCATCTCCTCTGAAACTCGACACTACGTGACAAGTGACGTAAGCTCGGATTGGTTAAACAAACAAAACAACAGACAACCTCTGTATGAGTTTAACGTTTTTAGAGAAGCCAAAACGCCCTGCATTCGATACATAAAAAATTTGAAGAAAGTCACTCACCTTCTCCTCCTTCCCGTTCGTTTTCGTTTAAGCTTAAGCTTATACGACGCCTGTTTTCCCTTGCTGTTTCTCGCTCCCTTCTTCGCCGCTCGTCGCTAGTTCGGCGTCTATTTTCTCTTACTCTTTCTCGTTCATTATCCAGTTGCTCTTCAGTGAAATTTCGCCTCCTTTCTCTGCTTCTTTCTTGCTCCCTCTCCCGTTGCTCGTCAGTAAAATTGCGCCTTCTTTCCCTGTTTCGTTCTTGCTCCCTCTCCCGTTGCTCGTTTGTAAAACTGCGCCTTCTTTCTGTGCTTCTTTCCTGTTCTCTCTCCCGTAGCTCGTCAGTAAAATTGCGCCTCCTTTCTCTGTTTCTTTCTTGCTCCCTCTCCCGTTGCTCGTCAGTAAAATTGTGCCTCCTTTCTCTGTTTCTCCCTTGCTCCCTCTCCCGCTGCTCATCAGAGCAGTTTCGTCTCCTTTCTCTAGCTCTCTGCCGCTCCCTCTCCCGTTGGGCTTGGCTTGCTTGCCGCCTACTTTCTCGTTTTCTCTGCCTTTCTCTATCTCTGTACTCCAAACTAGAGGACATAATAAATAAGATACAAGAATTGCGGAATTGCGCGGTGCTTAACCGATACGAAAAATTTCTTTTTCTTCTGAGTTGACTTCGCTGAAGTTTTCAGTTGTTTATGCTTCACGAAACGCGGGCGGCCCTTTGTTTTCGCGCCAAAAACTATATGCACTCACAGACTGCCCGAAATTTTGCATTGGTTTGCCTGTGGTGCGGACGGACGGTCGGTCGGTCGGTCGGTCGGTCGGTCACGTGATTACCAAATTTTCTGGGATGGGTAGATTTATTTACCCATGGTGCTCCGCGGGCGCGCTTCGCGCGCGGAGCTCCGCTATGACATTTTCACTGACACTTGGTTAAAATGTGAAATGAAAGTTGTACTATAAGTGAGCGANCGCCTCCTTTCTCTGTTTCTTTCTTGCTCCCTCTCCCGTTGCTCGTCAGTAAAATTGTGCCTCCTTTCTCTGTTTCTCCCTTGCTCCCTCTCCCGCTGCTCATCAGAGCAGTTTCGTCTCCTTTCTCTAGCTCTCTGCCGCTCCCTCTCCCGTTGGGCTTGGCTTGCTTGCCGCCTACTTTCTCGTTTTCTCTGCCTTTCTCTATCTCTGTACTCCAAACTAGAGGACATAATAAATAAGATACAAGAATTGCGGAATTGCGCGGTGCTTAACCGATACGAAAAATTTCTTTTTCTTCTGAGTTGACTTCGCTGAAGTTTTCAGTTGTTTATGCTTCACGAAACGCGGGCGGCCCTTTGTTTTCGCGCCAAAAACTATATGCACTCACAGACTGCCCGAAATTTTGCATTGGTTTGCCTGTGGTGCGGACGGACGGTCGGTCGGTCGGTCGGTCGGTCGGTCACGTGATTACCAAATTTTCTGGGATGGGTAGATTTATTTACCCATGGTGCTCCGCGGGCGCGCTTCGCGCGCGGAGCTCCGCTATAACATAAAATATCTTGTTCTGATGCTCTCATTGAGTCCTCTTGGCACCTTAAAAGATTCAGCTCATCACCTACACTATTTTTAAACGAGAAAACAGCCGACTTAAAACATTAGAATTTAAGGGAAACAAAATTGACATAAGTTGTTTCTGACGTCATAGATTTTTCAGTGTTACCCTCTTAGAGACTGGTTATTGTTAGGTGTCATATGACGTTCCCAATATGAAGTACCCAAGGAGAGTGTGCGGCCTGTTGAGAAAAATCCTTAATATATAACATCATGATAACACTTTTTATAGCGAGGGTATGTTATATTTGACTCCTGTTATATATTTTTACTTAATTACTAAGACAAAAACAAGCTATTCGTGATAAGGGAGTTCGTAATATTGTGGTTCCTTACATCTATTTTTTGAACGTAATTAATCACAATAGTTAGTAATTTGGCTCTATTTACTTAGCAAAAAAAAGAGATAGTAAGTAGTTCTACCGTCAACCTAGCGGAAGCCAATCGTGGCTGGTACAGGTATTGCATCAGATATGTATATATTGCGCTTAGGTGGATAGAGAGAAATTTTGCACCTCAATTTTTTGTCAAGAAAAGAGTGATTAAAAACTAATCTTATTTTTTATTCAATTTACGCAGGATGGAGTTTTGTTCACGTGCAAAGGATTGAAGTCTGGATGCACTTCTCTCTGCCAGAAATGTAGTAAAAGTGGCTATAGCGAGATATAAACAATTAGAAGAAGTCCTTTAAAGTTAACAAACTTCTCGTATTGCTCATACACTTCCCCGCAATCTAAAATTGCCCAGTATTGAGTTAGCTCTGACTGCAAAATAAAAGTACATTGCCTCTATCAGCTGTACACAGGCTGGCACCTCTCTGCCGGCACGAGGATGAGCATTCTTTTACTTTTGTTTGCAAAGTTTCTCCGCGCATAACCCTAGCATGTATTTTAAAAGCAACAAGCGGCGAAACCACGAAGGCGTAAGCCTGAGAAGAAAAAAAATTGTCTCTTCCAAATCCCTTATTGTAACGTAACGTTATTACTTGCAATCGCGCTGGCTGGGATAACTGAAAACAGGATGGATTTTAAGATAAAAGGCGGACTGCGACTAATCCTGTATCCATGCAACCTTGCTACCAGGAGAGCTCTGGGAATGAGGATGGTAACCATGAGTAACTGGTGTTTCCATTGAGCGGTAATTTTTAAAATGAAGAGAGAAAATGGGGTAATAAATGATAGATAACAAAAAGTTTTAGTTTCGAAAAGGAAGTCAAAACCTGATAAAACCTGAATGCTGAGCAGGAATCAAGATCAAGAGATTTACAACATCGATATGTAAAGAAAAAAGTTGTAGTGGAAAAGAGTTTCATTTTGAAGGGAATGCCTAAAAAACTAGATTAACGACCTATTGGCACAATTAGGTACATACCAAAGGTTTGTTAGAGTACCCCTGGGGGGGAGGCAACAGGTACTTCCGGTATTTTATGGCATGGGCGATTCCATGACTTACTGCGGATGTGTTTTTAAAACACTTTTGATTTTTTAACATTACATCTTATATAAATATCTTCGTGATTTCCGACATGAATAAATGTTAAAAAAATGCTGTATCAAGTTTCTTCCTTTAGATGCTAATTATATATGACTCTTAGCCACTTATTTACAAGGATTAGTTGAACTTTAACTATTGAGGGTTGAAAGGCCATGTTCACGCTCACGTACTTATTCTCTGGTGGGTGATTGAAGTAGTGTATAATGCTAGGAAAGCAAATCAATACAGAGTAAAAGTTCTCATTACTATTTGGATATTTTCTTCGGGGGAGTTCACGGGAATTTCGCTAGAGACCTGTGAAAAGATCGATGACTGTTCATGCAAAAAAAGCAATGGGAAAATCATCAACTTACGAGAAATCGATGGAGGCTCGAAGGCAGCGTAAGTATTTTTATTCCCTCTTCACGCGGGTAGTGTGAGATGACATGAATCCGTGCACTTTCTGCTGATTGTCATCGAATATCAGCTAGAGCGATCAGTCTGGGTCAATAATTTTACAATCGGCGTAGCAAGGGTCGAAACGGGTAGGGGATAAGCAGGGTATATTTCTCTCTCCTCTGACTTAAGCAGGACTAACCACTCAAAGGCCCGTGGGACCCATCCTTTAATTATTACTTCGAAAAAAAATACCTAGGTAAAATCAAAACTCAAAAGGAACTACGCAAACTGATTTTCACTGACCCTTCATAAAATTATGAGCATAACAGCAAAAAGGTTCTCTCGAACCCCGGGGTCTCAAACCAAGCTCGAAATATGACATGAATATGAGCATCGGCATGGCTGCGTAACCTACACAGCCGTTTTTAGTGTCCGTTGCGTGACGACACTAAAAACGGCTGTGTAGCGGACTACGATTTATAGGAATTGTATGGGTTTTACTGTAAACAGGTTTGCTCTCTCTCTATAATCCGTCCATATAGGGAGGAAACCAGTTGAAAAAAAAAAACATAAAATGGCCATAAATCGGCTCGGGAACCGCAAGAAGAATCACGCAACTTTTAAAAGTGAGGTTAGCTGATTCTTATTTATATTCTTTCACGAACCAATGATTTTTTCCTCATACAAATTCTTATAGTCAAACGTCACGGTAAAATGCCGATGCTAATTCTTTTGTGGGTTAGGCTGTCACGCCGGCCTATGCAAACACAAGAGGTAGAGCAACGTTTGAAGGTGAACGGATAGGGGGATAAATGCGCGCGAGAACCGGATGGGAGGGTATCTTTCATCGTGTGGTCAAAGGCGAGAAATTTGCAAATGTACTTCGAAGCTAAGTATAAGGGTATTTTTCTTTCACCATTTAAAGGCTTACAATGTCCTTTTATTAAAAAAAGTTTTTTTAAAAAAAACCTGTCCCCTTTTTTTCCTTCGTACTCACTCGTCCTCGAAGTTTTTTTCTTCGCTCCGAAAAAAACTGACTGGCCCCTCTTACACATGCCAGAAAAAAATTGTTTCCCTCACAGCCGTGAGCCGTGAGCCGTGAGTGTCGTCACGCAGTAACCTTCTACCCGGATTTCCCATGTATTAAAAGACAGAGTGAGATAAGTCACGCAACACCACTTCTCGCCACTTTACAAAAATAAGGAAACTGAGCCGAGTTAACTTTCGCAAAGACCTGGGAACAGGGCAAAGCTATTGGCCAATAGCTGAACGGCGCGTCCTCAGTAACGTTCGCAGAAGTCTTTGCGAAATCTGAATCTCTCAAGTTTCCCTCTCGTTTTTAAAGTGGCAAATTGCACCAGCTTTTCCCTCTTACACACCCTTTCCCCCCCCCGCCGCCTCCCCCCCAACAGATCTTTTTCCCGATACCTGCCATCTTTGTACGCGCTTTAGGATTGATGAGATAAAAGTAATGTCAGGTTGTACTGTATTTGAGAGGCAAACAAGAAGTAAAATTTGCCAATAGGAGAAATCCCGGCCGAGATATTATGTTCTCTCAAAACTAGAGGACGATTTAAGTTCCGCCAAATGCACATTTCTAGTTTCGAAAAGTTCTACGTCATTATTGCTTGATGTGAGAACATCTACGGTTGCTACTGCGTCTCAAAACGTAAAATAATCACTTCTACCCATAATTTGTCATTATCGTTTTTAAGATAACAAGTTCTTCATTTTCTGTTGTGTAGGATAAACAAACTCAACAGCGATTTTTTGTATTGGGAGATTTTAGTATTTATTTGCCCCCTGAGAAGCCACGTGACATCGCTTTTATCCCATCAGTCCTTAGGTGCGTGCAAAGATGGCAGGTGTCAAGAATAAGGGCCCCTTGAAAAGGCCACTATTTCTGGAATATCTAACTTTTAGGTTGCATCCCACAAGCGAGGGAGGCTGCAGAGCATTAATTGTTAATTAATATATTGATTGTTACAGTTTCAATATGGCTTTTTCAAAACAATCCCTGGGTCAACTAACTAGTACGTTAATTTTTTATAGTTTTAAAAACATTCCAACTGTTGGCAGTAAGCAATATACATTCGACTGGAATCCTTGTACGAGCTTCAGCGAAAACTCTGAATGTCTCAATATGCTGGTAAGTTATTAACATTTTCAGTTATAATTACAATGAAGTTCGGATAAAACACACAGTCTGATTGGTTCAGAGTAGAGGTTATGAGAGTATAAAACACGGAGGTCAAGCTGTCACATCACCTACCAATAGTCATATTTAAGCAGTTTGTTTTCAAATTGTCGTGTTAATAACATCCAGGTTTTCATGAGCTATAATTCGGCTGGATTTAAGTGAACCTTTTTACCTATAGAAACTGACTTTTGGGAGTAAAATTTCCTCTGCATTCGAATTCGGAGAGCGTTTAACTCGTTTCACTTAGTGATAGCTGGAAAGTGGAAGCAAAAAAGGGGAAAACAAACAGCGCCATGTTTCATAGCCTACGATATCAATTTGCTTTTAAATAAAAGCCCAAATGTCAGAGGTTTCTTTTTAGTTTAATACCCTTAAAAACTCAAGCTGCAAAACGGTGAAAATGAGGCGTAACGCGTTTAGGGGAAATTCTTGAGCCGTTCTGAAACCACGGACTGGCACAATATTTTAGCTTCATCAGGTGTATTATTCTTTGAACGAACCTTTTGATGCCCGGATAAACGACACCCATATATCAAAACCCTTTCAATCAACCAAAGCCGAAGAACATCGTTTATAGATAGTTGACTAAAACTGTGTGCTTCCAAACAAAGGTATAAAAAAGACTGTCAAAATGGAAAGGCGGTTTTAATACGATCTCAGGAAAAATAACTCTCTTATTTTGCGCCATTATTAGATTGACACGAGTTTAACATAACAACACTACAATCACAATTTGACAACCCAATTGATAAAAAAAAGCAAATAAAATCATGTGAAAACGTCGTCGGAGAACTGAGGTTATGGTGTACTCGGAAAAGACGTGCGTACCTCTAGAAAAAGCCTTGCTACTGACACTTTCTTTCCTTTAGTATGCAGCCTATTTTATTGCAGGCGGTTTTACCGTGATTCGCTCTCTTCAAAGTCTAGAATTTATGTAATACAATCGCTAGAAACATCAGAACTGCAATTAAGCCCATGTTTCGCAATAATTTCTTTTTCTTGTTTTGTTGTTTGTTGTTGTTGTTGTTGTTTTTTGTTTTTTTTTCTATTCAAGATGTGCCAGAAAAATTTGCATTCTACAGATGAAAACAACCCATTTGCACAGAAGACCTCTAAATTTAAAGTTAACAAGGATGGTACAACCACCATTATCTACCAGTCATTTACTGACAGCAAGGACTACAAACGGTATGTAACTAAATTTCAGGTGTTTATTTGGGTTAATCTGATCAGCGCAAAATGCATTGACAATGTAATGAGTCAACATTTCGAGTGAATTCATTAAATCCTGAATCTGTCAGGTCGATGAAATCTTACTGTGCGATCATTGAAAATATAAAACCTGTGATTCATTTTGTTAAAATGTTCAACTTCAGAGTCATTAGAACCAATCTTTTACTCAACATAATCAATGACTAAAGTTCAGTTAAGTTTTGCTCGTGTTACTTTACCCGGTTCTAATGTTACCATGCAGGAAGATCATGAAGTCACTTTCGCGTGTGAGAAAGATATTAAGTAAAGTGGTTTGGCAATTTAAGGGAAAAAACAGCGACAGCTTTGTGTTTTTTTTTCCTCCTCAGCCTCAAACCAGCTCATTTGATTTTTCAAGCCTTTATTTAGTGTCATTTTTTCCTTTTTTACAGATCAGTGGAGATCACACTTAAATATGACGAATCCCAGTATCCAGGAAATACAGGCAGCGGAGTAACAGAACTTTACGAACCAAAAAATTCAGCCTATGTAAGGTTTTGACGAATAACCGTTTTTTGCTCTTTTTTTTGGCAAGTTATCCAAGTCCAATCAAGATGTTGTTCTGTTTCAAACTTTTTCAAGGCCAGGTTCAAATACCGAATGTTTCATGAGCACAACTTAATTCAAATTAGGAGCACCTCTTTTAATAAAAAGTACTCCTGCTTAATCGGACGCTGATCTAATAATTCGCATCTAATACGTTTTAGTATAAATGTTAAAATTCCTGAACATGCTATCACCTTAAATTTATGCATTAAAATCGGCACGTGAAAAGATGGGCATCCCAAAATTCCCTGCCCAAACATAGGCGACAATAGTGGATGAGTAGTTATAACAAGAAATATATGAAGCTTTTGATATTTTTAATTCAACACATTAGGTTCAGCTCGTGAAACAGATTACTTCTTTTGAGCACTTCCAAGATATGGAAAGCCGCAATTTTAGAGTGCTAAGATGGCTAAATATCGCAATTGATAGTGTTCTCGGACTGCACCCTGCTATTAGTGTATAATCTGGGACAGTTTTGCGGCTGCGCAGCTCCGACTTGGAAGATTTCTTTCCGTAACATACACGAGTTGGTTTTAATAGACCAATCATGGCACGTACTCAAATCCTGGTACACAGCAGGTGGGGGCGATCGAAGAACAAGGATTTCGCAGCTGTTTTGCCTTAACCACAGTTAAGTTTCGTCTGTGGCGCACGCTACGCATGCAGCCGTTACTCATCTTTTCAGCAACGTCTTCATCCTCCAGGGACTAGGAAAGATTAGAAACGGCAGTATTTCCAGGCTACTATTTTGTTCTACTTGCGTAATGTTTTTACATCTTTTTTTTCAGGTTTTTCGCATTGCTTCTTGTTTATTTAATTGCTGGAATTCTTATTAAAAGATACAAAATGGGAGTAGAAAGTGTGCCAGAGGTGCTACCTAATTTCGAGTTCTGGGCTGGAATTCCATCTCTTGTTAAGGTAAATAGAAGCCGACTTTACCAGGATATTGCTGAACGTTTAACCCGTAAAACATGGAACCCTGGATCCAGAAAAGTTTTAGCTGTGGAATCCGAATTCCTGGGCTTTGAAAACTGGAATACAGCTCACGGAATCTGGAATCCTACTAACGATTGGATTCCGGAACCCAGTACTTAAAATCCGGAATCCAAGGCGTGGAATCCAGAATCCAAGACTGTCTTGATTTTCCGTACATGGGGCGAAATCTAGCCACAAGTTACTTTTGTACTTTGCATTAATACTGCTCTTCAAAGGATTCGTCCTTACCCCCACTCTTACAGTCTCTGATATAACCTCTCTTTTCAGGATGGAGTTATATATACATGTCAAGGCGTAAGATCTGGATGTTCTTCATTATAACATAACACAAGTAAATCGCGCGCTCTGATTGGTCAGTCAGCCACTACCATTTGCCCGTGGGTGCACGCCAAGAAACTGAGCTAGCGCGGTAAAATTTAGGCAAATTCAACAAATCTCCTCTCCTGACGGTAAAATACACCAATGAAATGCACAGATGAAAAGTGGAAGTTGAAGAAAATACTAAGCTGTCGTTTTGAAGGAAAAAAAGACAAAAGATCAAGCGACAAATTTGCACTGGATGAATGAATCACTGTTTTCCTCGCGCTAGAATCGGCTGAAGGAAAATCGAGCGAGCGAAGATTTAAGGTACATTTTGTGTGTTTTTTATAGAAGAGAACTCTATTTGAAATGTAAATTT
>CALNXI010003414.1:0-34453 GCA_942486025.1 Porites evermanni | reverse complement strand
GCGAGTTTCGCCGTTTTTCCTGAAAGGCAAGCGCACTTAACACGTATGGTAAACTATATCTTATTTGGTTTAGACTACGCATGGCATACACCGGAGAAAGTAGTTTTACCTTCCCAGCCACGAGGCATTTCGCAGATATTTTTTCTCTGATATTTTTTGGACAGCCTAAAAATTATAAGTCATATTCTATATTTTTCAAGCATTTAAGGAAACTGTAGAAATGTAGCTGCAAATTTGTATTCAACCGTGTTTGACGTGTTTATTCTGAAACAAGAAATACGTGAATCGCAGAACCTCGCGTAGCACTTCGGGGCAAGAGCAAGAAGTAGGAAGAAATGGAAATAAAGCAATCGGGAAGAAATTTTATAAATTTAAAAAATTTTACTCTGTATAAAGAATCAAAACAAAACTAAAATAAATAAAAATAAATAAATAAAAAGGAGAAAAAAAAAACCAAGAAAAAAGAAAAGAAGGGAAAAAGAAAAGTAGGTTCCACCCGGAAGTTAACTCAGGACCCTCTACGCGCCGGGCCGTTTTCGTTACCACTACGCCAGGTGGGGCAATACTATGAGAGAGGCGATAATATTTTATTTAAAACCTTTCCCAGTAGAACTTTCCACTGGCGCGCTCTTTTAAACACGAATTCAAAGATATTTTTCAGGAGAATGACTGATGTTTTGACGGTAAAAAACCCAACTTAAACGCATTTCATCGCATTTAAGGAACAAATGCCCAACTAAGCCGATACGGTATAAACTCGTCTGCGAGCATGGCATGTGTTATGTTACCTCGATTTTCGCTTATATCTTAATGCTAATGATCCAAATCGCTTCCATTTTCTCTTAAAAGTACTTTTGCCTTCGAAATTCGTCTTAAAAAGCACTTATCGACTCCTAAAACAGCAGCTAAAAACAAACCAATAGAAATATGACCAAAGCAAGACTCTTCGAAAAGCAAGTCTATCGGTTGCCTGGAAACCCACAATGCACCTTGACGTCACTCTGGATGACATCAAGGTGGACACCATCCAAACTTATAGCAAAGAGAATATTACGCTTGGCTTGCGATCCTCGTAGGAGTCACGCGCGTTGCAAATTCCGACAAAATTATAAACCATCACGAGGAATGAGCTTAGCAGTCCGATTATAGTACTTTGAAGATCCCGCTGCTATGCGACATTTTTTGACCTATTTTTACATGATTTCCACCTTTTTGTTAAAACTTTTATTTGTCTCCTATAATGAAGGACCAGTCAAAACCCACGATGTTTTGAAGGAGATATCGTTTATTTGAAGCTTAAGGCGAGGTGTTGTTTAAACCTTCGCAACTCTGCCTTAAAAACATTTTGCATTTTTATTGGTTCTAAAATATGTAGAACCCAACTTGCCCAACAAAATTGGATAAAAAAGGCAAAAACTTAAAGACGTCGAAAACTTTGTTGAGCAGGGATGTTGCTCGATCCTCCTTTTAAGAATAAAGGAGTTTGCATCAGCTTGTTTACGGCGAGTTATTGCATGGTATTCACTTTTTTGGGTTTTAATTTCGATCTTATTTGCGTTGTGTCTAGTGCTAGACTGCGATTTTGACAACTCCACGTTTTGCGGATGGGCAAATGAAAAATCTGGAAAAGCGAAGTTTAACTGGACTTTAAATTCGGGGCAAACACCAAGCTGGAGAACAGGTCCTCGTTCTGATGTTTCAGGTATTTTCTTTATTTTAAAATCTGCTTCTTATTATGTTTAACAGTTTGTAACGTTCATCTGAATTTTGAGGGAGACCGATTCACTTCATATTAAGATATATATTTTTTTAACAGTGACTCATTTTATTGGACTACAGTAATTCTAGAGCCATTCTCTACAGCAAAATTAAACAACAAAGTGTGTAATTATAATACTGAAAGAAATAAGACGAACTCGCCATTACTTTTCACTACGTTAACTTAAAGGCAGCTACAGTGACTTCATTTCTTTAAAAGTTAAAATCTGTATCACGCAAAAATCCCGGAATTGTAATTTTGTGATTCCTTGGTATTCTAAAAATAACTAAACTCAATGGATGTGTAGTAATCGAAAGCGTCAACTCAGTCAATATTTTGTTCCAATATCTCCAGGAAATGGAAAGTATGCATATCTTGAAGCATCTTTTCCTCGACAACATGGTGATAACGCTAGGCTTTTAAGTCCTATAACGCAAGGTGCAAATTGCCTGTCATTCATGTATCATATGTATGGAAGGTTCATGGGAAGCTTGGTAATCTACATGAAAACAAACAGCAATGAAACAGTGGAATGGATTAAATCAGGCACACACCCCAATCAATGGCTAGAAGCTGATATATTCCTCAATTCCTCAGCTCACTACCAGGTAATCCATTTGACTGATGAATAGAGAAAGCGGGCTATAACCTACGCTAATTTTTTTTCTTTGCTCGCGCCATATCGATGCAGAATCTGTTAACAAAGTAAAGTAAAATAAAAGAAGAGATTGACAGTCAAACTACTACCTTAACTGGCTTTTAGATAAAAGATCTTGATTCTCTCGACCATCTTTGCACAAGCAGGAGTACATTTATTTAGAATATACGAACTAAGAGAACACCTTGCAACAAAACCGTTAGAACACTGATTGAAAATTAATTAAGATTATCCAGTTTTATTTAATTGATGGGCACGATGTTTTTTGATATTATAGTTATTCCTCAGTTATAAGCATGCTATTACTTGTCTACTATTTGAATGACAGTAAAGCGCAACGCCTGACGTGACAAAAAAATGCAGGTTTTTGTTAAAGGATTCTGATAACCAGGATCTCATTGCTGATGTGGCAGCAATCAGAAATAAGGTAGTATGGTTTAGTAGTTACTCTCACAAGGGGGTGCTCGGGTTAGTATACTGCTGCATTGTTTTTCCGTCAGCTTTTTTTTAGCCCAATTTATGTAAGTTACCGACAAGCGTACTATAATATATCTAGTAACTAACTTTAAGGGTTTAATCTTTATAGATTATAATGGAGGGAGTAAGGGGCGTTTCCTATTCAAGTGATGTAGCCATAGATAACATCGCATTCAGAAATGGATCCTGTGAACGACTTGGTATGTACACGATATTTATCACTGCATTTTTTAAATATTACAACAAGCTGACACTCAAAGATGGATCAAACTCATAAAACTAATTTCAAAAGACATTCGTAACCTGTCTTCCTTTGTTTCAAGTTACCCAGTCGTTATACGCCTTCATAAAGGAAGATGCTACAGACTTCAAATTGGACAGAATTCCATTTCACAATGGATGGTTCTATCAGTTTACAGTGCATGCTCTTCAAACAAGAAACAGTTCCGCCGATGTGATGTACTTTGTGTACCCAGCAAACACTGTCCATTGTGCAAAAAGCGTCACCAAAGAGCTTTCATTAGACGACCTCAGTTGCTTCCCTCGAGACTTCTTCTTTTCCTCAAGGACATATCAGCCACATTACAAAAAGTTGTTGCTTCTGAACCGAGGAGAAAAACTACCTTACGGGATTACCTTAGAGGAATACCATAACTGCTGTGGTCAAACAGTTACTGAGTACTTCTTTGCAAATGTGTCATTAGACCGTAAGTGAATAAGTGAACTTATACTAAGTTGTCTGTGACTTAGGCATAAAACCCATCTTTTTCCAAATATAATACGACGGCTAGTTTTCTTTTAACAGTAAGGTTAATACCACTGCTGGCCGGTAACGAGATATCTAGTTATTCGGGTTAAAATGAAAAAAAAAAAAAAAAAAAAGGGATTTTTTATTTAAAAAAAAACAAAAACTTTGGTAAGTTGTTTAGAAAATTTGTTTGGTTTGTTTTGTTTTTTATACAAAATAAAAAAAAAAACAAAAGACAAAACAGTGGGAAAAATCAGAGAAAAATAAGTTGTAGTAAACATATACAATTTAATGTGATTTCAGAAACTGTGTATGGATTGTTGTTGTTTTTTTCCCAATTTCAGAAAAAAATGCATGCCCACTTGGCTGGCTTAATTTGGGCGAATCATGTTTTAGAATACACATAAAATTTAGTTACGAAACATGGAAAGACGCCATGTTCAAGTGTCAAAACCTTGGAGGAAGACTCGCTGTTTTTGGTGATGACGTCAAACTGCGTGCACTTTCAAGATTCATCTATGATTATGTGGAGCCCCTAAGATACTTTAATTTCTTTTTCGTCGGGGCTCATGTTGTCAGTGACGGGCGCTGGATTACTGTCCGAAAACAACTGCTTTCAACTCAGTCGTTACCATGGGGATCCTTTCAACCGTCAGGTGATGGTTGGTGCACAGACCTGATTTTCGAAGAGAAGTGGAATTCTAAAGGCTGGAGAATCAACGACAAAAACTGCTTATCAAAAGAAGGATTTGTCTGCCAAAAGCCTAAGAACATCTCAGGTAATAGCATTTAAATTTATTGTACATGAATCTGATTTAAACGGAGTTTTTAAGTGATATTAAATCAGGAGAAGAGGATAATAAATTTTAGTTAGCACTTAATCCTTATAGATACTATAAATACAGACTTTTTTTAAAAAAGGACCTATCCAATTTGGCAGCCTATTGAGTGGATTAAGAGGGCCAAAAGGCAGTTTTTTTTTTGCGTCCGATAATCTGGGAAATCACACTAACGAAGAAAAAGGAAAGGAAAAATAGGCAAGACCTTAGATAATAATGACCTCAACCAGGTTGTGGAGTCTGGCGGAGCGAAAAGGGAGAAGAATAGAAAAAAGCAATGGTTGCACTCTTAGTTTTTGTATTAGCTATTCTGGAGACATTTTTGAACGAAGAAAAAAACTGCCTAAGGGAAAGGATCTTTTTGGCGGTAATGTTTTCAAAAATTCATCTAGCCGGACTTTTGAAAACGTTATATGCGAAATGGAGTTTTGGCGTCCAACAATTTTTTTCGGCCAAAAACTATCTCCACAGTAGCTGTTACAAAAACTAAGAGTGCAACCATTGCTTTTTTCTCTTCTCCTCCTTTCCTTCTCCCCTCTCTTTCCTTTTCTCCTTTCATCTTCCTTCGTTACTGTGATATTGGAGCTTCTCGGGCTTAAGAAACCTGCCTTTTGACGCCTTTTCACGCAAACGACCACAAATTTCGTCAGGTTGGTTTTCAAAAAATCGGTTAGATATATACAGGGTGTCCAAAAAATTCTCTCCTTTACTTTATAAGTCTGTAACGCAGTACAATTGGACTTGATCAGCACATAATTTAAACCAAAGTTGTGACTTCCAATCTAATTTAATATTTCATACTTCTTGTGCCATCTTTTCACTCAAAATTCGATTTGTATAATTTGGCGCCAAGGGTGCGCTGCACGAGTAAATTTTCCGGCCATATATTTTTTGCATTTTGTAGCCCGAAATACTCGAACTCCTAATTTGTTTTGTGTGAATATCCTGAAAGATAAACCCTCTCAACGAAAAAAACACTCAGCTGCAAGCAGAAGTATATATTTTTATCTACTGTTTTTTCAGTTAAAGAAATTCCTAAAACAAAGGAAAAATCCGAATGTTGGGTCAGGTAAGATGGTCAGAAATGAAGGTTTTACAGACAAGAAACGAGGGGAAAGACCGAAAGTCCTGAATAAAACCGCTAAAATAGTTTTAAAGAAGGCTATGTACAAAACAGGAAACCCAACGAGGTAGCTCTTACAACAGTTAGCAAGTGAAGTCTGGAGCAGGTTCATGAAAAGCAAAGTTTGGAGACCCCTGAGATGGCAAAAAAAACCCTTTACTTCCGCCCGCCAAGCAACGTTCAGCTCGTCTCAAATTTGGATCCACGCCCAAAATATATTGTTTCAGCTGCCTAATCTAAAAGATTATATTGTTTGGGGGACGAAGTGACTCCTGCATACTACGTGATAAAAAAACTCAAAATGAATCATCTAGGGCTCTACTTGCTACATGGCTTATCTCACTTAATACAGCAACGGCTACAGAATGTGATTAAAAAACAAAGGGGGGATGCCGATAGCTGAACTTCTGAACACAAGTACTCGATAAAATAAGAAACATATTTTAGAAATTTCATGATCAAAAGTTATAGCGCAGGAAATTAGAGGAACGAACTTTTGGGACACCCTGTATAATCTGTAAAACTATCTTTTCTTAACGGCAAGCATCATTGAATCAGATTGACTATTATTTTTTGGCAAAAGACTCACTCAGTATAAACGTTACATTGGTGATTCGTTTCACAGGATCAACGTGTGATTCCGGTTGGTTCGTGGTGAATGATTCGTGTTTTCGAGTATTTGCGGGGACTTCCTTTGCCAGAGAATGGAACTCGGCTCGTGTGTCGTGCCAACGACTAGGAAGCGACCTTGCCGTCGTTGAATCTGAGATTAAAAGAAAAATTATCTCAGAACATCTCACTAACATATCCAATAAGTACCCAGATGACAACATCAAAGCATTTGTTGGTATTCGCAAGTTTGGCACATGGCATTGGTTAGACGGCAGCAATATTTCAGCTAGCATTTGGCGTTTTAGGTATCCCGATATTTTGTCAGGGAGTGGAGAGTGTGGCTTTCTAGTTAAAAGGTGGTTTTCACTTGAATGGAAGCTTACCCCAGTGTCTTGTTCTCGTCGGCGTCCAGTTAGATTCACGATCTGTGAAACAGATGAACGTAAGTCCTTGGTTATGGTAATTTGATATCCAGTTTTTTTGGGGGGAAAACGTTTGTCTTAGATCCATAGAAGATCACAAGACAAATTTTGGAAACTTTTCTTGAAGATGATTCTTTAATTTTGCTCTTACTATTATTCAATAATGCTTAGGAAGATTTTTGGTCGGTTGGCAATCTATCCATTCATCTCAGGCCAACGTCAGCGGTAAGCCCTTCTATGCCGTCGACGGTATCGCTGCTTCTTGCTTCACAGTTAAAGGGCAAAGGGTAAGTGCTTTGCAGTAACAATCCATTTCAGTTGTACCCGGCTTAGCTTATGAGATGCCGATCATGAACTAGCTTTTCTCGTGGTTTTTCTCTATATTTGTAAATGAGTTGCTAGTTTACAAAATGCCTGCTATATAATATGTTTGATTTGAGCTGACCCATTCTAGAAACGTCCCCCACCCTTTTACCAAATATATGGTGTGGTTTAAGTTTACATTTGACTTAAATTTTAATTCCCTTTGTTTTTGAACATGGTAACATGTGGTATCCAGTTTGAAACTAAAAACAAAGAGGTTCAACTTAGAATAAATTGAACCACAACAAATACCGAATGTACGGTCTTGTTGTGACTTTCTTTACCACAGGGTCAGCCAGTCTGGTGGAGTGTAACTTTGCAAAGACAAGCATTTATCAGCAAAATCCGGATCATTAACAACCTGGGGTGCTGCCTTGCAGAAATGACCAAACATAATGTCGTTTTAAGGAACAATTTGGAAACCGTAAAAGAAAACTGTAAAGTTTACTCCTGGAAGGACAGACAAAAAACACTAATGATCTGTGAACCGTTGATTTCTGCTTCAAATGTAACCATTTATGAAGACGGTGGGGGCGATTTAAGCCTGTGTGAGGTTGTGATAACGACAATAGGTGAGAAATGTAAACGTTTTTTCTCCATTTACATTGATAACATAAACTTAATTCCTCGAAAAAGATAATAGTTTTTCGTTCATCAAATTGAACACCGAATAATCCAAAGGAACATTTTCTTAAAAGATCTCCACGTTGCAAATTTGACACGCTCTCACTGTTTGGACATGCTGGCACCCATGTTGTGCATAAGAAATGAGATCTTGATAGTGACTTTGGAGCGCGCAAGATAGAGTGTTCAACCCTGATGTGAACAGAAGAAATAATGATGCACACACGAAAATTGCGGCTATTTTTATGAGCATTGCTTCTAAAAAGCATACACGTTTTTGCTTTTCTTGGTATTGACAAATATATTCGACCATTATTAAATACACAGAAAGCGAAGATAGTCTTCGTGGCGTTCTTCAAGAACTTTGGTACAATATTCCTTCTGGTACGATAACGAGTTTGCGGGCAGACAACAGGCTTCCTAGCACTGATCCAGATGTTGTGAACATTCTCCGGCAGTTTGATTCTCCCTCCAATTTCCATACAAATCACGGACAACGTCTGACAGGGTATTTGCAGGTACTTAGTTCTAATATTATTTTTTCTGTAAAATTTGGTCCCATATTATGCTTATAAATTTGAACTTTAAGGTGTTGTACACTTTCGACCAAGAATCCTAAAAGGATTGCAGGGATAATTTTTTTTAATTTTCTGCTCCGATCTTTATTTTCTGGGCGTTTGTCTGTTTTCCAACCATTTTCTATATGTCAACCCAAATATCTCTTTTCCTTTAATATTTCCCTTTTCATGTAAAATGCACCCGTTGCTGACATCCCTTGCGCTTTCAGTGACAGGTATAGTAACTCATACCACTCATGTCACTAATCTTATTTGTTTTTCTTTTTGTCTCGCGTAAGGTACCTGAAAGCGGTAACTACACCTTCTTTGTCGCACGAGATGACAATTGCGAGCTTTGGTTACAACCAGAGAGGGTAGAGCTCGTTGAAAAAATAAAGGAAGACGAAGCGTCAGACAAACTACGTCTGATAAAACTGGACTTTTGGACCGACCACAATCAATGGGACAAGTAAGAATACATTGTCATTTGATAAAAAAGGTTATTTTCTCCTGAAAACTAAACGGCGCTTCGTCGTACTTCCCTTTATCCACTTTAGACTGCGATCAGTGCAAAAGTGTTTATCTACTGAGCCTAAAAAAAACAATTCGTTTTTGGCTGAATTAAAACGAGTCAAATTTTGGTTTTACTTTTTGAAAATTAGCGATAATACAACTAATGAATCACTAACCGCAGGAAATACCGGACTAAAAATTTTATTTGCTTTGCCTTAACAAAAGACGCTAATTAACATTTGAATTTGGTTCCTTAGGACGAACGTAAAAACCTAAAACCATTACCTCATGAAAATAAACTTTCGCTATGAAAAGTCAAACACAGTGTATCGTTTTTTTTATGAGTAAAATTATCATCCGCACTCGTTTTTGTGTACGTTTCTTTAGATTTCCCTCTCTCAAGATATCCAAAGAGATATGGTTAAGGAAATGCCACTTGTACTCTGTGGAGCTACTAATAAAGCAATCAGGAGGAAGTGATTGTGCCTCCGTAAGAATGAAGCTACCAAATGGGACATACAAAGGCCTAATAACTGCGGCTCACATATTTTGGGTGAAGCCAGGTAAATATCGATAAATAACTGCATGTAGCTGATGCTACTGAACGAAGACACCCTTCATAGGCGTTAAAATTGTCTGTGTCTGCACATGTTTTCCCACGAACTGTTTCTCTCAAGCGGAGACTCGTTGCTATTTACTGACGCCTGCATAGCCCAGCGCTTCCTTATCCCCTAGACTTTTACCTTTCGCTTTCTCTCCATACCCTTTTTTTGCTTTTTCTTCCCAGGATTTTCCTTTTGTTGGGTATGTAATATTAGCGTCATTTTAGCCGGAAAGGTTCCGTCAAAATTCTGAGGATTGTAAGGTTCTTTTAAAGTAACTTAAGAACAACCTTTTCGTTGAATGATTTCCGGTCATCTTAACCTGTTTTTTTTTTTTTGTGTGTTTTTTTTTTCTGGCTAGTTTGACTGAAACTTGCTCATTGGGGTATGGTTTGAAAGGTCCTTTCCCCCTTCACAAATTAGTTGTCAAAGTTGTTTATGGCCTTTAAAACGGATCATGACGAGTGGTGCAAGGGACCTGTCTTACGTATCGGATAAATAGTTGTCTTTACAGAAATTCTTATTTGGAAAACATCGATTTTCCTTCTATGGAGATTATGAAGGATTTGAAATCTGTCTTATTGTTGGTATAATTTGCAATTCCTACAGGTGTTGGATACATAAACTTTAACATAACGTCTATTCCTAAAAAGTTCACCCTCAAGACTGGTGAAAAACTTCGAATTCAAGGTATTTTATTAACTAGGTAGCATGATTTGCTTATCCAAAATAGCTCGTAGCAAACATTTTGTTTTGTTAGTGGAAAACCATCAACCATAATTTGAACTCCAAAGCTACCATATATAGCACTAATAACTATAAATTTAAAGAATATAATTTTTTTGTAACAAATAAAAATTTTCAGACAACACGCTTGCTTGATCTTAATTAACCTGCTTAGACTGTCGAGTCATTTTCTCTTCTTCAACCATATAGCGTATTACAAATATTGCTGCCGTGGATTGTACTGCTCTCGATGTCCCACTCGCTTACATTTAAGATTTGGTACGCAAAGGATTTTAGTTCATAATGGCTTAGTGATGGATTGTCAAGAGCGCTATTTCAACTCTAGTTTCGACACCTTTCAACAGGAAGGAACATACCAAATTAATGTAAGAAGTTTGAATTTCTTATTAAATGATTATGCTTTTACCAAGCATTTGCCTTACAAATGACACTGTGTATCGTCATGTGTTAGGTGACGTATGACCTGGTCGATTCCTTGTCATATACGACAGAGGTTTCAAGGCAAATTAACGAAGTTCATATCTCAGGTATGACAGTCCCGGCTGCATGTAAAAATGTTCTTGTTTATTTGAAGTATTCATTATCCAGTACAAGATTCCACTTTTATTCTTTTTATTAGCTATCCTAGTAGAGGGTTGCAGCTTCACTTCTGACCTTTGCTCGTGGAAAAGTAAAGACAATGGTTGGACACCTTCACCGTCTGGCAAAGGTTTGTATTGTTGACTAGGCCTTACAGATTCTGCTCGGCAACTTTTTAGCAACTTTTAGGATTTTAAGCAACTTTTTTGTCAGAGAGCAACTTCTAGCAACATTTCGGAAAACTAGCACTTTTTTGGTAACTTTTGGGCTATTTTGAACCAAAATGCTGAATAACCGCTTTTTTTTAAATAAACAAGTTAAATTTTTTTTTTTAATTTTTAAAATTAAAAAATAAATAAATAAAAATTAAAAATTAAAAAGTAACTCTCTGTAATCAACTAAAGGTTGCCTAATTTGTTGTAACTAGTTACTTAGTTGTACCTTAATGCTGATTACAAAGCAATTATTATTAAAACAGGAACGCTCTTAGTAGCGTTGAGTCTCGCTTGCTTGGAGATGAGTTTTAATGTCAAAGGCCCCGGTGCCTTATACCACTTTTTCGTTTGGAATACAAAACGAGTGTTGTATGTCATAATGTATATACTCAAAAAGTAAAAATTGCAAGGAGAGACAGGCTGCACATCTTAGCCTCAAACCGGTTTGAAACCTTTGAAAACCTTCTACATATTGATATTGCTCCATTGAGCAGTACTCTTTCGGGGATTCTACACTCGAAAAATTGAACGATGATTTTTATCGGTATCAGGGACCCATGACTCTGTCAGTATAAATATACATAGCTTCTTTGTACCGGACGAAGATACGGCTCGGTACAGTATATGTTCAGCACAGGAAAAAAGTGTAAGTTGAACAGAACATTATACAACACACAGTTAATTCAGTTTGCGCGTATTCCTGCTGAATTTGTTGTCCGTTTTATAAGATATCAATATCGCATGAAAGTAATGACATTTTCCATAGCTGCTTAGTATCTACTTTTAATATCTCCGTAGAGTCTTAGAGTACAATGTTTAGAGTTGTGCACAGCATGCATAGATAGATAGATGAATGGATGGATGGATGGATGGACGGATGGATGGATGGGTGGGTGGGTGGTTGGATGGATGGATGGGTGGTTGGGTGGGTGGATGGATGGGTGGATGGATGGATGGATGGATGGATGGATGGATGGATGGATGGATGGATGGATGGGTAGGTAGGTACGTAGGTAAGAACCTTAGTTTATGGCGCGATAAAAAGATCAGCATTGCTGGTGGGGTCGTGCATACAATAATCACAAGAAAAATAAGGAGTACTGAAAGCAAATGTACACTTAAAAATTAAAAACTGTTAAAATTTTTTTCTTGTATTACAGTATCACCAGGATAAAGCGTTTCATTTTTCTGGAAAATTTCACTTTCTCGTCAAATCAATCACTGACTCAGACAGACTCGGATTAATTTACTTGAATTTAGCGTTCAGTACAGCGAACGAGGTTATGTTCTGTGAAATTTATCTACAGTCTGCGGCCCACATCATCACTGATCCACGATTTATTTATTTTATTTTCAAGTTCTTTTTAATCGATCCTTGATCCCTGATTTCTCGATCCTGATTTTCCAGTAAACCTTGAAGTTTTGCTCATTAAGATTATTCCTTTTTTTCCGACCACTGAAGTGATCAGTTGTTCCAAAATAATCAACGCTTTCAAGCTATAGAATTCTTGGACCAACCCGTTCCGGAAAAGCTCGATATGGGATTTCTATTAACTATGGACATGAAATGCTGCAAGTAGAGTGTGCGGTTAGTCAAGTTCAAAGCTACCCGTATAAACACATCCGTGACACGTTAGGGTGGATTTCCACTGATGCGTTTTTGGCTCCGCACGTTAACGCACGTAAATTTTAATCACGTAAGTCAAATAGAGGTAAGACATAAAGTATTGAGATTAAAAGTCAAATTAAGCGAGTTTCTACTTTTACGCTTACATAATTGTACGTGCAGCCTTTCATACATTGCCTTTATTTTATTTGCGAACGCAAATTTTACGCACGTGCGCACGTAAGAATTACGTGACAGTGGATACTTCATATCTCAAGTATTTATGAAGTGCAACACGACTTCACATCGTAACAACTGCGAAAATCTATCAATTAAATACATAAAACAAAGTGAATCTATTTAACCGTACATTTCCTGTAATTCCGACAGTATTCTGAGAAAGGTAACGCCTTAAAAAGAAACAAAATCCTGAGGATTTCCCCGCTATAATATTTTCTCATCCTGCCTGGGGATGTGCCTGCATGTCGCGCATAATTACACCAAAATCAAGGGCCTCCATTCGAGGAAAATTACGTCATTATCAAAATTACATGCGTCATTTCAGTCATCGCCGAAATAAACTGCATTCTCATCACGAGACTCATCTCCATACAATGAAAGACGTCACGATTCTTATCCCCATTTTCCACGGTCTTCGCAAGGAACGCGGGGCCTACAAACTAGGTCCCACCGAAAAAAAAAAAAAACGACCGCATTTTAAGAGTCTCGCTTTTCTAAAGCAAGCGAGACTAATTAGACATGCTGTCTTAAAAATATTCGAAGAAAACTTAACAAAATTTTTGAGCAACTTTTTCAATTTTGAGCAACTTTTGAGCAACTTTTTGGCATATTTCTTAGCAACTTTTTAGCTTTTTCAGAGCAGAATCTGGAAAGGCCTATTGTTGACTCTATAATAACTCATGTACATTAGCCTTTGGTCTCGACGGAAATATGATGTAATGTCACCTGAATATAGCTCCAACAATTGACAGGGTACCATTTTGCCAATAATACCTTGTGCAATTTAGTTGGTGACTGCAGAATGAAAAACTAATTTTGACGCTACAGAGTTCTTCCGTCACATTTGCTACACAATGATAAGAAGAGCCGACAAACGCTTGGTTGCCACAGGCCCGTTATTCCTGCGGTTCCTTGCTTTCTTGTCACCAAGCCCTGTTTCGGGAAAAGAGGATGTTATATTGTTTTTGGGTGGTATTCTTTGAACGTTATAATAAAGAAAGTGATAATAATAATAAATAAATTATTTACACAGGGTAACCACGTCAGTTATATAACTGCTATCAATGTGGGCCCCGTGAATTAATTAATTAATTAATAAAAAACATAATGAAGCTTAAAAGGGGACAGATAAAAGTAATGATAAAAAAGAAAAACTTATATAGATGGTAGATTCTAAAAACAGCGAAATGTTAAAAAATGCTTAAAACTATGAGTTAAAAATAGTTGCCCCTTTATTATAAAAAGCACGCTTAGAAATTTCTAGGTTAATTTTATCGCCTTAAAGGTTCTCGCTAAACCTAGTGTCATATGAATGAATGTCATAGCGTCTGATGTTAAATCATATCTTTAATGTGTTCCTTTCGTCTATCGGAGAGCCGATTTCATCCGAGTCGTTCGATGATGGCATCATTTGTCAGTTCTCGAGAGTTCTTGAGAACAATGCGGCTAGCTCTTCTTTGCAAACGATCGATCTTTTGCTGGTTCTCAAGACCACAGCCATGCCAGTTGACGTCACTGTACTCCAAAAGCGGGAACACTATAGATTCACTCTTGAAAGAATTCCTAGTTTCTGAAATACCTTGGATGCTACGTGGTCGATATGTTCGTTAAATGAGAGATGGTTGTTGAGCATAATACCCAGATACTTGGGTGGGAATTAGTTGATGTGTTATTTTATGTATTTTCAGGAATTTTGGCCCGTTTTGACGGCAAAGTTGCTGTTCTAGAGAGCCCACGGGTTTCAAAAAATCTTATTTATGAGAAAACTGGGTTGTGTCTGTCCTTCTCTTATCTTTTATCCGCTCATGATTCTGGATCATCAATAAAATTTATACTGCTGACATCATCAAATGTCTCTTTGTGGAGTCTCCATGGTTACCAGGGCCAAACCTGGCAGACAGGCCAAGTGTCATTCAAACCACTTGAGGATTTTAAGGTATGATGTCCTTGTGGTAGCATATTCTATGTTTTCTCGTCGTCGTAGGATTGACTTATCTAATCATTCCTTCTATTTTGTAGGTTCTTATTGTGGGTATCGGAAACCAGCAGTCTGGGATTAATCGCGGGGCACTTAAAAACATTAGTATTGCTACAAAACAGTGTGAGCGACTACCGCCTCATAGTTTACCAGGTACGTACTCTCTTTTAATAGTCATCACTTTTGTCCATTAATGGGATTCTTAAAACCATCTGGGTGCGTTCAGCTGTCCGGCGGCGCAAAGTCTGTGCACTTATATGAAGAAATGAGTAATTGAAATATACAAATAATAGCAGCGGCTTTTTTACTTCACGGATCAACTATCACTCAAACTTTATTTAGGATTCATATGCGAGAGCAAAAGTAGTCTTCAGTGCGACAATGGACAATGCGTAAGCAAAGACCTAGTATGTGATGGAGACAATGCTTGCGTGGACAACTCAGACGAGAAGAACTGCAAATGCCTCACAAATGATTTTGTTTGTCCCACTGGAGAATGTCTTGATGTAGAGAAGCTATGTGACTTGAGAAAGGACTGCAGAGACGGAACAGACGAGGCAAGATGCGGTAAGCAGCAGACTCAAAAGTTAGTTATTTAATTTCCTGGAATATTTTTCAGAGGCACCCAACGCCAATTTTCGGAATATATCTGTTCGAAAGACGATTTGAGTTCTAGAATTTTCGGAACATTTGTCGTAAAATTTCTTGCTTCCTTGCTTGCTTCTCCTAAGATCTTCGAACATTTGAAAAATGGTATAATTGTCCATTTATAACGGATTTTTACCCTAAAAAGGTCACCTAGAATTTTCGGGAGCCTTTTTTCTGGCTAAAATTTTCGAAAAGGTGAGTTTTGATCTCTATAATTTTCGGATCACTAGACTTTCATCTAAGAAATCCGAACAGATGAAAAATGTTTAAAGGATAAAAATATGCCTATATCTACCGTTTAAATACTAAAATACGTTCAACAATGCTATGTTTAAGTGTTTTTGAACTATATTCTCGTTGGGTGCCCCTGATTTGTTACTTTAGGGTCTCATTAATATATAGGGCAAAGCTGCTCAGAAGATGCTTTTTCTTGCGCTGGAGGTGATTGCGTACCATGGTCTCTCACGTGCGATGGAGATACGAACTGTGAAGATGGAACAGATGAGCCATCTATATGTGGTAATTTTGCATTTGTTACATGTATTTTTCTTTGATGGCTCTTTTTGCTGCACATTAAAGTAAACAGCGATTTGTCTTTAAGCTTAGTATAATTTAGTTAGTAAACGTTTAACCGGCGTTACATAAACTTGGTGTAGATGTCTACACGTCTGAATCTAGCGTTAAAGGTATTTTTACAGAGTGTGAGCGGTAAACTTTTCAATATTTTAACTAATAAAGGTCGTTCTTTATATATTCATGACTATGCACAGAATAGTGCGCAGGTTATATAATATGTGTCTTGACTGATCTAAGAATGAAAGCTACTGCCAATATCCTTAGTTTGTTTCTAGATCGGGACAGAATCCGGATAGAATAGCTGTTGCCACCAAATTTGTAGATGGCAATACCTACTAGCGGGTAACGGTATATTTCCCTTGCTAAAATGTGATTCTAAATACTAAAGTGGTCAGTCCCAGAATGTCAAATGAAATAGAAACGACAGTTTCCTTAAAAATGAACCACAACTTTGAATTTGGAGCAAGACATGTTTCGATCGATCTACGATCATCAGTTGCAGGTAATTGCGTTCGAGGTATGAGAACGCTACCCCTAATTTGTGGTGGGTGTTCTGTGCATTATTGGGTGTCCTGTGTAATTAATAAGGGAGGGTTCAGTTTGAGATTGCATTTTTCGTCGTCGTCGTCGACACACATTTGCCTCGCTTTGAGGCGCTTGCTTATGTTTTGCCTCACTTTGACGCGCTAACCCGTGGTAATACTTGTGTCCTCGGCGTTCATCTTTCAAAGGTTTGATGAGGTCTGATACTCTGTCAAAGCTTCGCAAAGCGGCCATCTTTTAAAAAGTTTGCTGAATCTTCGTAAAGCGTACATCGATCTGTGTTTGCTGAATCGTCCAAAGCGTTCATCTCTCAGAAGTTTGCTGTTAAATTTTACTTTGGATTAAGCCTTCATATTTTTCAGTATGGTTCGTCACTGCCTTTGGAAAATGTCTGCGACTCCTGGTGCATGCATCAAACCGGGTTTAGTTCGGCGGCCGTTGTGCCATAAAGTAAATTTACCGAGTTATGTAGCTCGGCGGCCGTTGTGTCACAACGTAAATCTACCGAGTTGTGTAGCTCGGCAGAAGTTGTGCCACAAAGTAAATCTACCGAGATGTGAATTTCGGCGGCCATTTGATCATGACTTGTGATATTTTCGGCACTGGACAAACGAACACTTTAACTCTATGTTATTTATTAGAAAAAAAACTTATAAACCAGCCCAAAGTAGCGCCACTCTCGTGTCACTGAAATCAACACGCTCGACCAAATTACTGGAAATGTTATTGACGTGAGCCGCACACACGTTCCATTGAAGGCTTTGATAGGGGCGAAGTTTGAATTCAGATGTGAAAGCTTTTAAAACAGTAAATTCAATGTAATTCATTTCGTCAACAAGTTGATGATTGGATGCTCTTAAAAATAACAGAGAAAATTATCCGAAGAAATGTTTTTAAAGAAAGAAAAAGAATGCCGGGTTAAGCACTAATCGGCCTTTGAGCAACTGCGCCCTGTAACTCACCCGACGCACTCTGGCCAATGTCTCCTCCGATTACAAGCACTTGACACCGAACCATACGATATCTTTTGAAAACGTTCTTATAATGATACACACTTTAAAGGTTTCGCTGTACGCAACCCTTACGTTCAAAATATGCCATAATCACATTTATCTATATCGCAACCACCCTTCCGCCTCAACTGCTATCTGTACGCCTATCAAACTAACCTGCGTAGCAGGCGCTTGGAAGTAGTGGGCACAAGAAAAAACGGGCGCGCGAGAAGGAGACACTCTCACCCCTCGCGTGTCTCCCCCGCGCGCTCCCGTTCTCTCTTCCGCCCACTGCTTTCAAGCGCCTGCTACGCAGGCTACTTACAAACATCGAACACACTCTCCTAAGCTCCGATTACTCCTAGTATAGTTACTGGGATTTGAAATACCAATATACGGTGATGCATCATGCAATTGTACGTGACGTTAACACCGAGGTGATATACAATATGAAATTAACGTTTTTAATAAGAGCTAGATAACAAATATTACACAAGCAAGGGAAAGGTAGAAAAAAAACAAATAAATAAAATATCAAAATCTGTTTAAATGTTTAATACGCAGCAATAATAAATGAATGAATAATAAAATAAATAACAAATAGATATATTAAAGTTTAATAAAAGTTGTAGTAATAAACGACATTATGTAATAATCAAATAATAAATTCATTGGACCGTACTTTTGTTTCTTCAGGGTCTTCGCACTGTCCTTTGCTTAATCTGAGATGTGATTGGTTTAACTATACGGATTTGTTAAATTTGTACCAGTGTGTTGGAAACAAAGGTACGGAAGTAAGAATCTTGTTGTATATTTATTGAAAAATGAAGGCGATTTTTTACCTTTAGCAGCGAAACCGGCAGTCGCTTAAAAATATATTGTTATGAAAGGCAAGTGCAAAAACATTGGTTTCCATACAGGGAAATGGACCCAATTACTTTTCTAAAACTCGTTTTGTTCATAACGCGAATAAGGTATGTCTGCCAATAAGCAGTAGGAAAATTGATAAAATCTGAGTAATCCAGGTATCCTATCGAGGCGTGATATAATACAAATAAACACTACCTTTCTATGATTTATCATTTCCTGCCGACAACAGAAATGACACTGCTCTCTACTTACGAAGTCTTTCTTGTGCATTGTGTTAGTTAAATGCGATTTTGAGCATGGGCTATGCGGGATGGAACAGGCTCATTGGCGCATTGGATCTGGCTCAACACGCACGAAGAACACTGGCCCGGATTATGATCACACCACACTTGGACCTGAAGGTTGGTTTGAGTCTCAAGTATTCAGTTTTCTCTTCGTATTCCCTTTTGGAAAGGCGCCACCAAGTGCGACAAACTATCCCATGAACAGCAAGCTGCACTGATTTTATATTTAAAAAGAAAATTAAAATAGCTATAATAATAGCAGAAACAACGCAATAAAGAAAATGCCAAGACAAAGGAATAGCTCTTAAATGATGGCCTGATACATCAACTGAACTTGACAGCTGTTCCAAACTAAACGTTCTTATTATGACAACGTGTAAAAGACCAAAAGCTTTGATAAGATTTCTGATGCACTTTGTTTGACTTTAAGTCTTTTGTCCTTTCTAAGTTTATTCATGTATTCACTTCTCCTATTCCTTTGTTTGAATGTATTTATTTACCTATCTATCAAGGAAAATACCTATTTCTGGAAGCATCGGAGCAGAAGGCTCGTGAGGGAGCCATTCTGGCCAGCAGTACAATTGGTCCGGGTAAACCTATTTGTTTGCAGTTTTGGTATCACATGAAAGGAGAAGATATCGGGAGTTTGAAAGTCTACATTCAAACAAATGAAACAAAAACGCTAGTTTGGAATACGACTGGTGCACAAGGTGACAAATGGAAATTTGGACAAGTTGGATACAAAGGTATGGTTCGTCACTGCCTTTGGAAAATGTCTGCGACTCCTGGTGCATGCATCAAACCGGGTTTAGTTCGGCGGCCGTTGTGCCATAAAGTAAATTTACCGAGTTATGTAGCTCGGCGGCCGTTGTGTCACAACGTAAATCTACCGAGTTGTGTAGCTCGGCAGAAGTTGTGCCACAAAGTAAATCTACCGAGATGTGAATTTCGGCGGCCATTTGATCATGACTTGTGATATTTTCGGCACTGGACAAACGAACACTTTAACTCTATGTTATTTATTAGAAAAAAAACTTATAAACCAGCCCAAAGTAGCGCCACTCTCGTGTCACTGAAATCAACACGCTCGACCAAATTACTGGAAATGTTATTGACGTGAGCCGCACACACGTTCCATTGAAGGCTTTGATAGGGGCGAAGTTTGAATTCAGATGTGAAAGCTTTTAAAACAGTAAATTCAATGTAATTCATTTCGTCAACAAGTTGATGATTGGATGCTCTTAAAAATAACAGAGAAAATTATCCGAAGAAATGTTTTTAAAGAAAGAAAAAGAATGCCGGGTTAAGCACTAATCGGCCTTTGAGCAACTGCGCCCTGTAACTCACCCGACGCACTCTGGCCAATGTCTCCTCCGATTACAAGCACTTGACACCGAACCATACGATATCTTTTGAAAACGTTCTTATAATGATACACACTTTAAAGGTTTCGCTGTACGCAACCCTTACGTTCAAAATATGCCATAATCACATTTATCTATATCGCAACCACCCTTCCGCCTCAACTGCTATCTGTACGCCTATCAAACTAACCTGCGTAGCAGGCGCTTGGAAGTAGTGGGCACAAGAAAAAACGGGCGCGCGAGAAGGAGACACTCTCACCCCTCGCGTGTCTCCCCCGCGCGCTCCCGTTCTCTCTTCCGCCCACTGCTTTCAAGCGCCTGCTACGCAGGCTACTTACAAACATCGAACACACTCTCCTAAGCTCCGATTACTCCTAGTATAGTTACTGGGATTTGAAATACCAATATACGGTGATGCATCATGCAATTGTACGTGACGTTAACACCGAGGTGATATACAATATGAAATTAACGTTTTTAATAAGAGCTAGATAACAAATATTACACAAGCAAGGGAAAGGTAGAAAAAAAACAAATAAATAAAATATCAAAATCTGTTTAAATGTTTAATACGCAGCAATAATAAATGAATGAATAATAAAATAAATAACAAATAGATATATTAAAGTTTAATAAAAGTTGTAGTAATAAACGACATTATGTAATAATCAAATAATAAATTCATTGGACCGTACTTTTGTTTCTTCAGGGTCTTCGCACTGTCCTTTGCTTAATCTGAGATGTGATTGGTTTAACTATACGGATTTGTTAAATTTGTACCAGTGTGTTGGAAACAAAGGTACGGAAGTAAGAATCTTGTTGTATATTTATTGAAAAATGAAGGCGATTTTTTACCTTTAGCAGCGAAACCGGCAGTCGCTTAAAAATATATTGTTATGAAAGGCAAGTGCAAAAACATTGGTTTCCATACAGGGAAATGGACCCAATTACTTTTCTAAAACTCGTTTTGTTCATAACGCGAATAAGGTATGTCTGCCAATAAGCAGTAGGAAAATTGATAAAATCTGAGTAATCCAGGTATCCTATCGAGGCGTGATATAATACAAATAAACACTACCTTTCTATGATTTATCATTTCCTGCCGACAACAGAAATGACACTGCTCTCTACTTACGAAGTCTTTCTTGTGCATTGTGTTAGTTAAATGCGATTTTGAGCATGGGCTATGCGGGATGGAACAGGCTCATTGGCGCATTGGATCTGGCTCAACACGCACGAAGAACACTGGCCCGGATTATGATCACACCACACTTGGACCTGAAGGTTGGTTTGAGTCTCAAGTATTCAGTTTTCTCTTCGTATTCCCTTTTGGAAAGGCGCCACCAAGTGCGACAAACTATCCCATGAACAGCAAGCTGCACTGATTTTATATTTAAAAAGAAAATTAAAATAGCTATAATAATAGCAGAAACAACGCAATAAAGAAAATGCCAAGACAAAGGAATAGCTCTTAAATGATGGCCTGATACATCAACTGAACTTGACAGCTGTTCCAAACTAAACGTTCTTATTATGACAACGTGTAAAAGACCAAAAGCTTTGATAAGATTTCTGATGCACTTTGTTTGACTTTAAGTCTTTTGTCCTTTCTAAGTTTATTCATGTATTCACTTCTCCTATTCCTTTGTTTGAATGTATTTATTTACCTATCTATCAAGGAAAATACCTATTTCTGGAAGCATCGGAGCAGAAGGCTCGTGAGGGAGCCATTCTGGCCAGCAGTACAATTGGTCCGGGTAAACCTATTTGTTTGCAGTTTTGGTATCACATGAAAGGAGAAGATATCGGGAGTTTGAAAGTCTACATTCAAACAAATGAAACAAAAACGCTAGTTTGGAATACGACTGGTGCACAAGGTGACAAATGGAAATTTGGACAAGTTGGATACAAAGGTGACTCGAAAAGCTACAAGGTAGGGGTGATTTTGCAACAAATAAGTTAATAACTGTTCTAAAAATTGCTATCCGTACTAATGATGATCTTTTATCACTGAGATTTGACAATCAGAAAATGAGAGGGCTAGTCAGACGTTGTTGTTGTTGCTGTAGATTCATGATATAAATTAAATAAATATAGTTCTCGTCCATAATACGCAGGGCTATTCAAAGAAACTAGGGGCAGATAGTTCAGTCACAAATTGATTGATTCTCCCCTGGTGACTACTATAATTTTGAATCGAAATTTATAACTCAGTTTGTAGGAATGCAAGTGAGCTTTCTTCACTCAATTTAACTTAGAAAATGGCAAATCTTTTATAAGCGAGAACGGATCTCGTTGTTGAGCAATATGTTCGTTGAACTGAGATGTGGCACCCTTTAAAGTAACTCGTCTGATTCCTCTTTCCAGGTCATCTTAGAGGGTGTTGCGGTTGGTAGTGGAATTTACGGAGACATTGCCATTGATGATCTGTTCTTACTTGGCGAAAATATATGTGAGACCATAACGGGAAGTGGTTAGTTTACCATTACTAAACTTTTTAAAATTCTATTAAACGTCTGGCTAAAGAAGAAAGCCTCAATTAGGGCTTGTACCTGGTACAGTCGAGCTTGAAAAAAGTTAAAAGCGTGAATGATATGTAAATGGCATGATCATAGTACTTTTCACACTTTCGCATTGCCCATAGTCACTTTCGCATTGCTCATAGTACGCAGTGTTTGCCCCTCCAACGCCCTCCCCCACCCCCTACCCCTAACGTTTTTCCTAATCGTTGTTATCAGTTTCATTGAGGCAGTACGATCGTTCCGAAAGGAAATCGAGAAGAATGCGTATGCGAGATTTTGGGGAGCAAACAGAGCGCATTATGAGCAGTGCGAAAATAGTGAATTCACTAAATTTTCAAGTATCATTTTTTGGAACAGTGTCTTATATCTATGTTGTCTCCGGAGACTTTGAAGAGGTCCTCGTCGTGATAGATTTAAACTACCTATGTCCGAAGACACAGGTTAAACGAATGTATTCACTTTACCGGTTTATTCTCCTCTTCAACTGCTGTATTTAACAGAGCTTCCCGGGTGTCTGTTTGAGCTGGATCATTGCGCTTGGAAGCCGAGTCACAACTGGCGAATGAGTAAACTTTTCCCTTTGCAATTTTTGGAAAAGGATTGGCAAAACACCTTGGGTACGTATATTTTCCCCTTTTGTCTTAATAAAGCAAATAGAGCATTTCGCTGTAAATTCCTCAAATGTGATATTCTGCAGGAGGATTTACATATTTGCAAGATCGTTCCAACACGTACAAAGAATCGTGGTGCTATGGGACATTGAAAAGTCGACGCATTTTGCCTGAAGAAGGTTGGAACTGTATGCAGTTCTGGTATTATATAGGAACCACTGGATCCAGTTCTCTCCAGGTGTACCTAATAATCAATGAAACTAAAGCCAATTTGTGGAGTTCAGACTCTCATCAAGGAAAAGCTGGACATTGGATGTATGTTCGCTTGCCAATCGACTCTGGCTCAAAGCCACACCAGGTGAATACCTCAGTTAAATAGAAACCTCTAAGGCTATTGAATGATTTCTGTTTACTTCATCTGATGTTTCCGTGCCGATAATTTCTTGACAAGCATACAATGTCATAGTTTGACTTAGTAGACAAAACAGGCTCAAGCTAAACATGCTATAAATTACGGATTAAACTGCCAAGTTTTAAAAAGGGTTTCGTTTGATTGCATGTTTTTCAAGTTATTTGAATCTTTAGAGGCTTATTTGTAACTATTTACAAGCTTCTCTGGCAAAATAAGGAAACGACCATTAAAAAATGGGTGTTACGGTAAAAGGGACTTGGAAACTTGCATGTCACGCTTTGACGTTGCCTTTTGTCTTACCGAGATAACACTTTAGTATCATGACAAGTGTAAATTCTTTGATTTTTGATTTTGGGGATGTAACTAGGTCCTTCTTGAAGGTCGGACGTCCTTGAAGCGGGAATTCCTAGCCGTGGACGACATAACCTTCCAAACCGAAATATGTCAAGCAATTCCCTGGCAAGGTAAGTGTTAGAAAGTGGTAACCCTATTGAGTATGAAAGGGAGACACGTTCCTGATCAAAGCATAATTATGAGTCAGTTGCTTTTAGTGTAATTATGTCACTGACTTAGAGCTGATGAAATGATTTATATTTTTGTAGTAGGAATGAAGATATTTAAGTAGTTAATGTGATTCACGCCGTTGAACAACAACCGCTTGGGTTATTTTTACTGAAATGCGATGACCAAATTTGTGCGAGTCATCACTTCACAGCGGTAAGCAACTTTTTCGGTAGTGCAATGCATTGTTATCTTTATCCTTAAATATTTTCCAAAGAGCATTGTTCTGTTACAATGTAATTTTGAATACCTAAAAGTAGCCTCTTCGTAGCCTTGAAGTTCATAGACCTCACGAAGGCTTTTGTCCTGGTAAGCAGAGACGGCCTATTCAAGATTCTGCCCAAGATCGGATGTCCCTCCAGGCTCAGCATAATTAGATCCTTTTACGTAGACAAGAAGGGGTCTCTGTGATCTTTGACGGCTCAACATCAGACCCTTTCGACATCCGAAGTGGAGTGAAACAGGGCTGCGTCATCGCACCGACCTTATTTCGGGTTTTCTTCGCTGTCCTGCTGAAACAAGACTTTAGAGTTGCAACAGAGGGCATCTATCTCCAGACCAGGTCAGACTGAAAGCTCTTCAAACTTTCCAGACTAAGACCAAAGTCCAAATGAAGTGTCTGCGTGATTTCCTCTTTGCCGACGATGCAGCCATCACCGCCCACTCAGCCGAGACCTTCAGCAGCTCATGAACCGTTTCAGGAAGGCCTTCCAAGATTTTGGGCTGACCATCAGCCTGAAGAAGACACGGGTTATGGCTCAGAATGTGGACTCACTTCCCAACATCGCAATCTTGAAACATGAACTGGAAGTTGTCAATTACTTCGTATCTCTGATACTCTTTCTCTGGAGTCCGAGCTAAACAAGCGCATCGGCAAGGCTGCTACTACCATTTCCAAGCTGACTATGAGAGTATGGTCCAACAAGAAGCTGACGGAAAATACCAAGATCCAGGTCTACAGAGCTTGCGTTTTGAGCACACTGCTGTACGGCGGCGAGTCCTGGATTCTTCACGCACGACGGGAGAGGAAGCTTAACATTTTCCACATGCGCTGTCTCCGACGCATACTTAGCATCACCTGGAAGGACAGAGTTCCAAACAACACAGTCCTGGAGCGAACTGAAATTCCCAATATGTATGCATTACTGAAACAGAGACGTTTGCGCTGGCCCGGCCATGTTGTGAGAAAGGATGACAGCCCTATCCTAAAGAATCTCCTTTATGGAGAATTGGCTAACGGAAAGCGCCGCACTGGCAGACCCCAATTACGCTGCCTATAAAGTTGTCTGCAATAGGGACCTGAAGGCCTTGGGCATTGACGTCAACCGATGGGAAACCTTGGCTTCAGAACGTTCACCTTGGAGGCAGGCATGTGCAGCAAGGTCTCTCTGAGTTTGAAAAGACATCTACCGAACAGGCTGAGACAAAGAGACAAGCGAGTAAGGCCCGAAATCAAGGAGATAGGCCAGCAACTGATCAAATCTGCTCACTGTAAGTGTGAAAGGGACTGTTATTCTGGAATTGGTCTTTCCAGACAGACAAAGCGCTGTTCGAGAACTACTAATCAGAGGGTGGCACCATACTCTTTGGAAACTGAAGGATGCCAATGAAAAGTACGCCCAGTCGATTACTAAATCAAAAAAAGCTCTTTTTGTACAGCGTTTCTTAAACACTGCCATAGGAATGTGTCAGTTAATCAAGCTCTTAATGTGCGCCATTTCAGTTTAACTTTAATTGTTAAATGTTTTTGATATTTCCGTAGAAAATAGAACAGAATATGGAAAAAACCTTCTTAAAACGCAGTATTTCTGGAAACTAGACGGAAGCGACGGAAATATAAGGTATGCTTAATATAAGATCGTGATAGCTCACTGACCAGTGAGTAACAAACTTAAAACCTGCGATACTGAATGTACAATACGCTGATCTACATTGTTAGTACTAAAAACACGCACTCGATTTAAAGGACCCATAGGTAAACAGTTTTTCACCTCCATACTACACAAGAATCAACAAAATTGGGGGTTAATGTGGAATATTCAGAAAATGGTGGCTAGACAGAGATTTGAAAATAGGCATAGAACAGAAATGAACGCAGTTGCTAATTTATTACATATTGTTTATCCGAGTATCCAAATATGTCATGTCCTAAAAATTTTGGCAAAGAATTCTAACTTTCAGTCAGTGACAGAGACGGCTCGGAAGAAAAAAACCTGAGTACTCCGGCCCAATGGGAATCGAAGCTATGACATTCTGGTTACTTGTCCATATGCTCTACTACTAAGGCGGACACTGGTGGGAACTAAGCAGCCACTAAACAAGGCTCATGTGCCAAACATCCTGCATAGTGCTAGGACTAGAATGTCTATTTGTGCTTATGCTCAACGATAGAGATATGATGTTGAATTTCAAGCCTGGTGAATATATGAGAAACATTATTCAATATGCTTTTAGCTTGGAAGGTACTGCTTCATACCAAACTGACGGCGGGATAAAATCTTTGCACCTTGACGGAAGATCTGGTTATGCAGAAATTCCTGCAATCAATTTCAGGAAGAGCAGCTTTTCAATCGCCCTGCGATTTAACGTCCACAATTCACACCGTCTTGGACATCTCATTTCTGATTGGTCATCACCAGGGCAGTTTAGAATGTATGTGAATCGCAGAAAAGTATTCGTGGAATTGCGACGAAGTGGTGTAGTGCAGACCTTGCTTAATATGACGAGCGATAGGTTAGTAAAAAAGCGTTCGCACGACTTTTTACACAGATTCTTTTCCACTTGTTCTTGAATACCAGGCCCGGTAAGGAATTATGATAAACGATGAAACAGCATCAACTTTGCTGGGTGCCCATAAAAAATTACTAGACATTTATTGTCATGATTTTGCTTCCAATCCATGGTTGATAGATTCAAATGGGTCGAATTATTTGCCTTTTGCATAGTTAATTAAGGCTAAAAAAGGCTGATCCTTGGAAAAAATTCGATGTGATGTGGTATGGTGCTGTACATGCATTCTAGTTCTCGAGTGGGACATATATAAGTGCATACGTACGAATTTTAAATGATTGTGGGCTATATCGATTTTCTATTATAATTTAGAGACGTTCATGCAAAAATCTGGACACACATGGTATTTGTCTGGAATCGCTCTACCCGTACAGGAAAGTTGTACTTGAATGGTGTGTACACGGGAGAACAACATTATACTGGTGAAGATTTTGACCTCATCCTGACAAATCACACGACATATGAGCTTGGTTTCAAAAAGGACACAAGCGAAATACTCCATGGTTCCCTGAGAGATCTGATGGTCTTTCTGCGACCACTTACGACGGAAGAAGCTTTTACCCTTTGCAAGGGTATTGGTATGAAAGTTTAGTAGCAATAATAGTTAATAGCGGAGCGCCCGCGCACAAGAAGCGCGTGAGTTCCCCTTTTTTTACCAGAATACAATACATGCATGTATAGGTGGTTTTCATGCAATCTCGGGAGACACAAATAACAATGGTGCAATGAACAAATGCTGGTGGACAAACAAAACGAGCTAATGAGCAATCTTTTGTTTACCGTCCACCAGCATGGCGGTGATGACGTAACGTGAAAACCACCTATAGGTATGGATTAGGAATACTTGTGGTGCAGTGGAACTTAATAGAGGAACCAGCACCACCCTTTTGTAGTCTTCGTTCATTTGTGTTGGAAAGCCCTACAAATAACTGATCAGTTATCTTTGTTTAAGGAATTTTAGTTTGATTTATATAGACTTACATAATTTTTTTATGAATATAATTTTTACTATTTTTAGCATACAAGATTTTATGAATATATATTTGGGATTAGAATTTCCCTATATATAGATTTTTTATATTTTATTGTTTGTTCCAGGCAGTTAATTTTTATGAGGAATCCTTGTGTTCTGTATAAACTGTCCTAGTGATGCAGATATCACTTATATATTTGATTCTCGCTTTTAATCGTATTATTTTTGATATCTGTGTAATTGAATTGAGTAAATCAATCAATCAATCAATCAATCAATTTTACTTACTTATGTTGTTATTTTTTCCTTTACGTACAGATTATTGATTATCAGTCAATTCACTAATTGCATGATTGAGCCGTTTTACATCAATGTTTTTCATTCGTTTTCTAGGTGCTGTTTTCATTACATATCTTGCTGTCAAATTTTTCAACTCTTTCTCTCTCTTCTACTCTTTTCTAGTAAACGTTGGAGGTTTTCAGTTTTACGAAGGTTTATGTGGATGGAAAAATTCTAACCAAAGTGTTTCACCCTGGAAACAAGCAGTGGGTCTGGATATGGCCGCCATTACCAAGCAAGTTAAGTCGTATTTGGAAAGCAAGGGGAGAAGATCAGAGCCAGGTTGTTAAAAAGGGGGACATTTTACTCCCTTTAATTTTCAGTACATTTTGAAAGGAGCCTTTGTCCTGTAATGTAAAGCTAGGTGTTAGATATCAAACTATCTTTTTATGTAGTTCATGCATCGCGATCTTCACCGAGAAAAGCAGTTCTTGCAAATGGGCTTTAATCTCGATGTTATCTTCTATAGGCATTATGAAGGAAAGTAGTTACCAACTTAACTTCACACACAATGGATATGTCAACATAACTACTGATCTTCCAAATCTCGTTGCTTTCACGATCTGCTTCTGGATGAAGACTTCCGATAATACGAGTGCAGGGACTCCCATATGGTACAGAGTCCGTGAAACTAACGGAAAATACATCCCTGCTATTGCACTTGTGGACTATCGAGGATTCTACATTTATGTAGGCGAGTCGAAGCCGTAAGTGTACTTAATTTCAATTTATTTTGCCTCTTCCTAACAGGCAGGGAAATGTTCATCTTGTTTGTTTTTATCGTCCATAAAATATCGCAGCGGGGAGTCAATAGGTTAATTCTTAATACAATGTTGCCTTTTTTCTAGGATCAAAACTAACTCAACAGCAAATAACGGCAAGTGGCATCATATTTGTTTGGTATGGACTTCTGAAGGCGGAAACGTCACTCTACATAACGACTGGTCAATATTTTCAGGAACCAAATTTTCTGAGGGGGAAACGATTCCTGGTATGCACAGCTGCCATGCTATGGCTTTGTTGCTCTGAGTAGAACTTGAAACTAAATAAGCCGATCTTATTCTACTTCGCTCGTACCTGGAATCAGTTATAAATACATATTTAACGATAAAAACTGAATTATTGGAATATTTCTTTGAAACCACTGAGAAAATACTTATGTAGAAAGTTGAAAGATGAAAGGTGACTTCTCGAGTCAAAAAAGGACAAAAAGAAACAAAAAATTCTAGTCTCCAAGAACGTAAACGAAGCTTCCAAAAATCTTAATGTCACTTAATGTTCCACAGGAAAAGGTGAATTTATTGTTGGCCTGACAGAGGATCTGGCAACACAAAATCCTCAAGCGGGACAATTCATTGGTCTGATAAGCCATGTTAACATCTTTAACAAAGCCCTTAAAGGCGAGGATATAAAATGGATGTCACACGGCTGTGGTAAAGTTGTTTTGCTTGGGCTTCTCTTACCCTGGTCGCAGTTTATTACTGGTGTTGTTGGAAAAGTGAAAGTCGAAAAACCTGCATTATGCGCAGATCCTGAAGGTGACGTACGCACTGCAAGTAACCGCGGCCACATACCGTGAACATACTATAGTTAGCAGTAATTGAATTCGGCTTTCGTATCATCTGAAGAATTATGGAGATAGAAAGCCGAATTAAATAATTGTTTTATCTTTTACTCAAAATAATTGCTAGTTTAAAAACAAGCTAAAACATTCAGTTTTATTGACTACTACAGTTATCAGTTGCGGTTCATTTCGCTGATTACACAGCGTGCTTAGCGTGTCTAATACTCAAATTAAGAGGAAAAATGGAAGATTTATAACACGACGTTTCGGGGTCAATCAAAACGCACGCTTAGCTTGACATATAGCTGCTACAAGAAAAAAAAAGATTGACGTGCTAAGTTTACTAAAACAAAGCCAAGTACGTCCACCTTTGTTGTAGCAATTTAATAAGCACGTATCCGTGATCTAAGACACGCAAAGCATGTGGTGAGCGAGGCTCACAATGTATGGCGAAAGAGCCCCCAAGGGAGAGCTGTGCAATTAAGTATGTAACTAAGGGCGCTTTCCATTTGTCAGAACTGACCGGCCAGTCCATTCCCATCGTAATGAGAATTCCTTTTTTAATCAAAACTAACCATCCAGATCAGTCAAATCCTAAATATTATGCACAAAGGAGATGATTTTCAGTAAAACCTCTTGGAAAAAGCCTATTTCATTGCCAAAATGTTTGGTTCGGCCATAGGTCCGACCGGCCAGTTCTGACTTTTGGAAAGCGCCCTAATTATGTATTTTTGTAATTTTGCTTCACGATTGACGTCACTAGTTCACATATCGCAAAATTCTTTCAAGCCGTGGTTGTGATAAATTATGCGTGGGATTTTAGCCAATAAGAAACGGAGAAATGTTTTGAATGAATAATACCATAAAGGTTTGAACCCAGGAGTCATTTCAAAAGGTTGAGTTTGATCGTCCGGGTGAACGTAGTCGTGAACAGGACTGTTGTTGTTGACAGTGACTGACGTTTCGACAACCTGTGCGGTAGTCATCTTCAGTGTCAAAGTGAGTTGTATCACTTTGACTCTGAAGATGACTACCGCACAGGTTGTCGAAACGTCAGTCACTGTCAACCACAACAGTCCTATTCAGGGCTACGTTCACCCGGACGATCAAACTCAACCTTTTTTATTACCTTTAATTAGCAAATCAATAAAAGTTCTATCAAATATCCCCTTGCTGAGGTCCTCAAATCGATAAGTTTAATGAGACTGAATCTAAAGTGAGTGATAGATTTTACCTTAAATTCAGGTCTATCAATTATTATTAAAAACTGAATCAAATGAAAAACGTTCCCAGCAGTCAACAAAATTTATGCGATTGGACTTCAACAGGATTTGAACCCGTAACCTCGCGATACCGGTGCGATGCTCTAACCAACTAAGCCATGAAGCCACTGAGGTTGGGAGTTGGTCAATTGTGTTCATATATGTTCCCGTGAAAGAGATGAGTGTGATAGATGTACATGAAATAAATCATATAAGAACTGCGGAAATGAAATCAAAAAACGAAAGGTCCTCGCAGTTGTGAACGCAATTTATCAATAGCTTAAGAAGCCTACAAAAGGAATGATTTGTTTCTGGATGTTTTTGTGAGTTTTTTCTTTTAAGGTGCGTGAATGGCGTAACCTCTTGCTTAGTTATGACGTCATGTCAATATTTCTAAACATTTTTTTTAAAATTTCTTTCATCAAAGGATACCGCTTTATGGTGTGCAATAACAACATGACGCAACCATCTCAAACATCTTTATTTGAGAGTCCACTGTATGAACGATCTTATGAGGGTCACAAAATCTGTATGCGGTTCAGATATCTAATCTACGGCCCTGGGAGACACTTCCTTCGTATTTACCAGCAACTGAATTTAACTGACTACCAGAGGAGGCTGATGTGGGCAGTGGACGAATCAAGCAACACTGACTTGATCTGGAAATACGGAAGAGTGGCACTTCCGAGTGTTACAAAATACAAGGTAATGAAAAACAAGTCACCACATAAACTCTTTAGTTTTTATGTTTTGTTTTCCCAATAAACGTCTTAGGGGAATTTGGTACATAAGACACTGAAAATAAGACAAAACTGGAAAGAAACAGTTCTCTGTAGTATTATCACATGAAATTTTTATAATAATGACGGTATCCAAATCTTGCTGTTTTAACAAAGACCAATTAACTGTAATAACGAAACTGGTATATTTGATTGGAAACGAGGCTGCTAGGACAAAAGGGAACTTAAAAAAATGGCTTTTACGCCATTCAAAGACGAAATAGCTGAACTTCTGATTTAAACTGAATTCAAGAAATGCAATAATACGCAAAACATATTGCTCGATGAATTTTATCTACATTTTGAGGAGAATCTGCTAGAAAAAACATCTGTTTATATCCTGTGCCGAGAAATTGGCCAAAGTTTTGAAGAAAGTCTACGAGGAAGTAAGCATGTAAAGAACTTAGAAATATTTTGAATGAATATTAAAACAATTATTGAATTTGGCTTTCCTATGATGTGAAGAATGATGTAGGTCTTTGGAGGATGTTATCCACTTCAGCTTCGGTGGATAACATCCTTCTCGATCTGCTAGTCTTCACATCCTACTCAGCCTCATTCAATAATTGCTAAATATTTCTGCAGGTATCTATTGAAGCAGATTTTGGCAGCGAACCTGGTTATATTGGTGTCAGAGGTATTCACGTGGTTCCAGGATACTGCCATCCATTGTCCCTTACGGCAACTAAAGGTGCAGTGTTATTTAGCTTAGGCCACGTCCTCGCGGATCCAAATATCTTTTAAACAACCACATTTTTTTTACACTTATTGGCCCTCTGTCCACACGAAACCACTGAATCCACTAATGAAAACCATTCTCTAGAGAGTGGTCTTGGGCCCCGTCCAAACAAATACCTATAACAAAATAAGTGATTTAAAAAAAAAAATCAAGATTCGCGTAGACGACCGGGGGAGTTACTTCCAAGGCTAATAGGGTTTTTCTGCGGGAAGGGGTCGCACTTTCGTTACTGAATTGACTATAATGGGATTGTATTTTCAATAGAGACTTTTGCTTTAAGGCGTTTCGATACAGTTTTCCAGAGGTCATACCAATATTTTTCAATCGCCTTAAAAGTGTTTTTTTCCTTGTCCGATCGCTATAAAACTTTCACCAGTAATTGGCTATGGATTGAAATTTGTGGAAATGTAGTTTTAAGTAAATCTATATTACTATGACAACAATAAACAAAAAACTTTGAAACTGATGAAAGCCAAATTTTGTGGGACCTAGACCAGCTACTGAAAATCCAACACTAGGAACTTAAAGTTTGGTGTTTAGCAAACAACTACCATAAGACGTAAAAAATTCTGTGTGTTTGAACTCGACTAAAACGAAAGTATATTTCAAACCTTAAATTTTCAATAGCCGTGATAGATTACTTCATAAAAACGTTATAAATGACTCAAATTAATCTTAAAGAGCGTCAGAATGCTGCTTAATATCGTATCTCGATGCTAAGAAATTTTAGTGTATTTTCGTTCTCATTCTCTTGCGATCTAACCCGTTTTCTCACCACCTGTCAAAGTGCAACTTCATTCAAAATTTGGACTTTTAGCGCATTTTGAAAAATCTCTGAAGCGACTCCAACGAATTTTTTTCAAATCTCTTCCCATCAATCTTCATAATGTATATAATAATGTCTGAACCTTTCATTGAGATTGATTCACTGCAACTTCTTAAAATTTCAAGACAAACCTATCCTACGAACCTGTAAAAAGCTACGTTACAACATTCCCTGTTTTGACGTTACGCTAATTTTTCCAAATTAATGCACACTATACATACCTCCATGACTAGTACATTTTAGTTTGAATTTATCGCATCTTTTGAATGTAAAACATTGAAAATACTCACACTGAAATGCACTAGTCATGGAGATGTGTATGGTCCGAATTGAATGAATTAACTATCTTTTTCAGAATGCAACAGAAACTTTACCACAATGTCAGGCATGATTTTATCCCCACACCATCCTGGGTATTATCCACCGCTGATGCGTTGCCGGTGGACCATCAATGTTCCTCGCGGAAACACCATAAAACTGCGATTCCTGGAATTCCAATTGGAAGATCATCCTTCCTGCTTTAACGACTTCCTAGAGATATATAGTGAACTTAAGCCCAGAACGTTTCTGGGAAAATATTGCGGAGAAAGATTTCCAGCCTTCATTGAATCATTTTCAAATGTTATGGTGATTACTTTCGTGAGCGATAACAAAATTAATGGATTAGGTTTCAAACTACACTATGCAGGTAAGGAATTACATTTAGAGGGCTGTGACTGAGTGTGATTCATCATGCCTTCAGGCACTAGGGTCAGAACTAGTGCTAACCGCGTGAAGATCTTTTCAGTGCTCTTATCTGCTAGTAATCAGCGGTCGGCGTTTGCATATGGCTGTCAAGTCACTTTGAAGAAAACATGCACGGTTTCCGATATAACGCAGTGTGAACATGTTTTAAAGAAGACGATGGATCCTATCAAAACGGCAAAACGTTTGATGGCATTCCCAGAATTAATCCACAATATCAATGACATCCAAGATGGCCGACATACGAGAGGCGTCATTTTGAATGTCGTAATATTTCTCCGGAATAGCCCACGTTCGATATATTAGAATTCTGACATGACTCCGAGGCTTTAGGAACAAAATTGCAAATGTTTCTTGACTCCATGGTCTCGCAATCCCCAGAAGAGACTTTA
>CALNXI010003413.1:25000-27653 GCA_942486025.1 Porites evermanni | reverse complement strand
GGGGGGGGGGGGGGGGGCTTATATTTGGAGGGGGCATTTAATGGAGGGTTTTTTGACTTACCAGTTTGGGGGGCTTATATTTGGACGGGGCATTTAATGGAGGGTTTTTTGACTTACCAGTTTGGGGGGCTTATATTTGGAGGGGTTTATACATGGAGGGGCTTATTTTCGAAATTTTACGGTATTGTCACATTATACATATATTTTTCTTTTCTTTTATCAGCCACCAAAGAACATTTGTCTTGGAAGTCATGGGCCGACACTGTGGGTGAGTACAGTATCTAAATTTGCCAATTTAAATGTTTTAAAAATAAATTATTAATTCAGTTCTTTTTCGATCAATTCCAGTTATGTATCTTCAAATCTGGCATAAAAATGTTGAAATTCTACCTCTGTACCCCACACAGTTCCTCATATCTTCTGTATGTTGGTTTCACCTTTTTTGTCTTCAATCTTGCTTCTTTTTACAGTTATCTGGCTCTTGTAACTGGATTAGGAGTTGGAGCAGATTATGTAAGTGCTTGATGCAATTAGCACTTTAGTGCTAAATAATCAGCGTTTAAAAAGGTCCCACCGGTAGTTCAGGACAAGTAGATTTTCTTACTGGGAAAGTAACTTTTTAAGATTACTTATGCCCAGTGGGTAAGAATCCAGGCAAGTCCCTCTTGCAAAATCTTAGCTACAAATTATGTAAGACAAGGAAGACGTGGTCTCGGGTGAGTTGGAATTTAAGTTTTTTTTTTATGAGCCCTGATTAATGCTTAAATTAAGTATTCTGATAATTCAGACTTCAACAGATACAAGCAAGTTTTAAATTAACCCTTTAAGCCCCAATATCCACATACCAATTCTCCAAACTGATCTCTATACATTTCCTTAAAGAATGTGTTGAGAGAATTTGATAAAAGATCAAAGCATTTTCTCTGTAGTGATCATTTCAATAATTCTCATAACCTTATCTCTTGACAATGTGTGGATATCGTTAGGAGAAAATAGATGTTGGTCACTATTTGGGCTTAAAGAGTTATGTGTTTCTGCTGTGCATTGCAGGTTTTTATTCCTGAGTGGCCTGTTGCAGAGGGCTGGGAAGACAGGATGTGTAACCATCTTAGAAAGGTGAGCTCGTCATTTTACAAACCTGAAAATGCTACTACCTTTTCATAACTGTCTTATTGCCTTGGCAAAAGTAAAGCCCATCCACTAACACTAGTTGAAGGCTCCAGAGGTATGCTGAAGTCAGATTAAGATTTTGTAACCTAAGCTGATACTCAATTTCCTTTCCCAGCCCTAACTCAGGAACAATTAACGGCTAGGAGGCAAAGGAAGTTGAGAAAGACATTCCTAGCTGTTCAGTTCTCCACCTGCTAACAACATAATTATAACCAGCAACTTGAATCGTATGGCTGTGTTCTCTCTGTACCAGATACCATAAAATTCCGAAAATAAGCCCCGGGGCTTATATTTTTCAAAGGCCCATTTTGAGGGGCTTATTTTTGGAGGGGCCTATATTCGGAGGGGCTTATCTACAGAGGGAAATTTGCGTTTCATAATCGATTGGGCTAGCCTTATAGTTGGAAGTAAATTTATCGTATTGCTTTGTTTTACTTTGTATTTAAGGGCAATTTTCAAGTACAAGCCCCCCCGAGGGGGGGGTGGGGCTTATATTTGGAAGGGCGATTTAACGGAGGGTTTTTTGCGTTACCGGTTTGGGGGGGTTATATTTGGAGGGGCTTATACATGGAGGGGCTTATTTTCGGAATTTTACGGTAGCTTTTGTGCCACCCCGAAAATCGTGCCTGATAGGGCTTCTGTTAACCCTTTAGGTCCCAAGAGTGTCCAACATCAATTTTCTCCTAACAACATCAGCAGATCAACAAGACTAAAGGTTATGAGAATTACTAAATTGATGACCAAAGCGAGAATACTTTGATCTTAAACCAAATTCTCTCAACTATTCTTAAAAGAAATGTATGGAGATCGGCCTGGAGAATTTGTATTTGGATCTTGGGGCTTAAAGGGTTAACACAAGAATTATGATATTTTTGGCACGTTATCTCAGTATATGTGAGCAAACTGCACTTAATACAAAACGACAACTTAAACACATTCACTGGAACATAATTTAAGTAATAATCTACGTGATAATTGATTGGCTCTATCCTCTTGACATTAACAACTTTCCAGAAATATTTCTGGTGTTGACAGGTTTTCTTAAACCCAGGAGGTTAACTGGGGTGCAGTGAGACTAAGTCATTAAATATATATATATATATATGTTAATTTTCCTTGATTTCAGCTGATAATTTTTAATTTTATGTATAAATAATAATAATAAACTAATAAATAAGTATGAATTAATTTACTGGACTTTTATGAATGACCTTCGCAGGTGCAGTTTCCAAAGAAGTAGCAAGCAAAAACAATTCTCTTAACATTGTTGGAATGGTATGATCTGATTATTGTTTACCTGCACTGTGTAAGAAATTATTATACTTTGGTGTAATTTTATCCTCGGTAAATTTTGTAAATTTTCTTTTCTTTTGTTTTAAACTTACGGTAAACTTTTTTTTTTTTGCCATCTGATGACACTCAACAAAAATTCAACAGAAGGAAATAAAAGTTAAACCAAAGGTTAAATCTTAACTGCAACAGT
>CALNXI010003413.1:0-20000 GCA_942486025.1 Porites evermanni | reverse complement strand
ATGTCAATAGGCTTTTAAAGTCAAGAGTATAACTGAGCCAACCTTTCCAACCTTTTGAGTTTGTAAAAATCGGGATTTTTTTTTTAATAATCGAGGAATGACACGAGCGCCAGAGGCGCGAGCCGCTCGGAAAATTTTGAAATCTTGATCCCCTGAAACACCATTCTTAGTATCTGAGAGTACAATTTTTGTCTAAGATGTTCGCTAAATCGATTGGCATTTTTATGCTTATTTTTATTTGCGTGGCTTCAGGGACAAGTACTCTATTTTACTAATTTATATTTTGTGCGGTTTTTAAAGTTTTCTGAATGTCAGTTTTAGTAAAGCATACCCTGTTATGTGTTCTTGTGTAAGTATCATAAGCATTCTTTTGGAAATAGCAGAACAGATGTCACAATCGGGATTTTCTCTATCCCAATCTCGTATTGGTCGGGATTCGGGATTTTCAAGCAAAATCGGGAGAATCCCGATGAAATCGGGATAGTTGGGCAGTCTGTAAATAAATTCGTTTAAGTCCCGTGCAAACGGACGCAACATTGTTGGCCAGCAACTCCTAACATTGTTGGATGTTACATGTTGCGTCCGTTTGCACACCATGTTGCATGTTGTTGCGTGTTGTTGGAAGTTGTTGCGCAAAGTTTGAAACCGGTCAAAACAACTCCCAAAATTTCTTTTGCTTTGTGATCGCCGAAGCGTAGCGCAACATTGTTGGATCTATAATATAAAAGAAGATCATCGCAGTTATAGACGCAACTTTTGTAGTTGCGAAAAGAAAGCCTGCAAAAGTTGCGTCTATAACTGCGATGATCTTTCATATAATTCTTTACCCTGCAGTTCTCATATATGATTTTCATGTATTCGTAACGTCATAATGTTGGATTCGTTTGCAAAGCTCTTCCAACATTGTTGTGGCCACGCACAAGCATTACACTTGGCTTACAAAGTCTTGTGGGTTGTATCCTTCCCATAATGCTCTTAGGGTCCTAACAATGTGGGGAGTTGTTGGGTCCTTTCGCACGTAGCTTTAACCTGTCAGTGCTCAGAATTGATTGCAGTTTCTTCTCTTTGTACTCTCTAGTCTTGTCGTATGGGGGCTGAGGCTGCTCTAGCTGTCCTGGATGCTTCAGCTAAGACTGCTCCTTGTGTTATCTGTCTTGATGGTAACAAGATTACCAAGAGGCCGCTGATGGAATGCGTGGAAACGGTAACACTTTCTTTTATGAATATAAAATTAAATTCTTCTTTGATTTTCTATGTAAAAGGAAGACAAAGGTTTGGTTTTATCTTGTGAGAACTTGCGTTAAGTTTCTGGACATCATTTTTGCTGCAGACTCTCGCAGTAAAAGAAGCAACCAAGGCAAAAGATTTTGAGAAAGTCGTTCAACTAAGAGGCAGGTACGTGCTGAATGATTACACCCAATGTGAACGGATATTTGCCTCTTTTCATAATGCCTAGTAGACTACGAGTAGTCCCCCACTTTTCTTCAGGGATAGTGGAGGGAGCGAAACGCGAGCGCGCGTGAAAATCACCCCACTCGAGAAAGGCGAGACGCGTTGTTGCCTCTTCTCGCGTGGGGTGATTTTCACGCGTGCTCGCGTTTCGCTCCCTCTACTATCCCTGAGGAAAAATGGGGACTACTCGTAGTCTAATTGCCTGGTATAATACACCTTGTTTGCCCCCTCCCCTCCCCTTCCCCCTAAAAAAAACATAAGCATTGACTGCAATTTCTCTTTGGGTGACTGTAATATCCGGAAGAAAATGGAATGAATTGGAAATTCGCGGTGCAGGTTGAGGGGACAAGAAAAAGTCTCAACAAGAACGTTCTTAAAAGCGTTAAGTCTCGCTTGCCGCTTGGAGATTAGATAAGGAGTAAGGAGGCAATTAATTTTACTCGAAACAGGATTTCCTCGCTAAAAGTATTTCAAGTCCTACTTAATCGACCGTCGAGTATCTTTCAGGATATTTACTCGACGATTTGTTTCTGAACTGATTGAGTAAGCTCTGGCCGCGGCTTACATAAGACGCGACAGGAACCATTTATACAAGTACGATTTACGTAAGACGCGAACTGTTCATATAAATAGTTTTTTGGTGCCTTGCGTAATTTGCAACAATGGCTCGAGCGAGCAAAAGAACGAAATGATTGACTTTGGTCAGGATAATCGCCACATTTTACAATGTCTTTTTCGTTTCAAATTAACATTTCGGTCAAGATTAGTGCTGGGCTGTTGCAAAACTTGCGCGGAAACCTCGATGAAAAGTTCGTCAGCGATCAATCGAGCGGTTTGATAGAGATGTTCCAGGGATGTATATGGATGAGGTGGAGTTTAGACAAATTGCCGGCTCTCTCGTGCAGCAGGTCATTTTCCCGCCAAAGCGCGCGTCTCTCGGCCGGGAAGGTCTTAGGTATAATTTAACCGAGCAGGCGCAGCAATTGTTTACGGCCTCAGTACGCCGCGCACAACGTTTGAGTGCATTAATTTTATACGAACACTTTCGTGTCTAAGGTAAGCTGCGGCTTGAATAGGCACAGCCCGAAACCCCTCGACCAGGAGAAGCCGCGGCTTATGCTAGCCGTGGGTTGGATAAGCCGTGAACGTTGCCGGTGATTTTGTACAGTTTATACGGGATATTCGCGTCTTGTCATGTGTTATGCAAGCCGCGGCGGCTTGTCTTCTCTCGTATAAACGGCCCTAATTTCGTTCGTTGTGCCGTACTCTTCGGTAACCCTTTTCACTCCCCCAAAGTGACCAAATGAAAAATTCGACAGAAAAATCCAAATTTCACTTTGTTAAATGCTGAATAATAAACAATACCATGTGGGAGTACTTCTCAGCAGCTTTCATTTAAATGGTCACATCATAGGATTTTGTCCACAGACTCAAAAGTTAGAACCACCTTGAACAGCATAATAAACAGTAACAAAGGAAAGTACTGCTCAGTATCCTTCATTTAATTGGTCACATTATAGAATTTTGCCCAGAGACTCAAAAATTAGAACCATCACCTAACAAAATTCCCTCCTTCACTTTAAGAGTGCAGCGGTTAAAACAACATCTTAAAAAGGGAGAATGTTTTATATGATTTTGTTTTCTTTTAGAACATTTAAAAGAAATATTGAAATCTTCAAAGTACTCCGAAAAGTACAGCCTCCCGTTTCCAGCCAGTGTGATGTGTCGGGCGAGTGCAAAGTAAGTACTAACTGAATATCTCCTATAATTCTTACTTGGGATTTAAGTAATCAATGTTGTACTAAATTGATACAATAGATAATAATAATAATAATAATAATTTACCAATTTATATAGCGCGTATTTACATTTGCTGATCAATAGCGCTTTACAATCATATGTTTAAAAGAAAACGAAAATACATTACCGTGAGAATAAAATAAACTAAGTTACAAACTATAAAAATACTTTTTAAAAAGATAGGTTTTAAGTCGAGATTTAAAACTGTTAAGTGATGTTGCTTGACGAAGCTCCACAGGTAGCTCATTCCAGAGTTTCGGAGCTGCTGCTGAGAATGATCTTGCTCCCAATGTTGAGAGCATCTTTCCCTTGGGATGGTCCAATAAGAGCTTACCAGCAGACCTAAGATTATATAATGAATTCGATTTTATACTAATAAGATCGCTAAGATAAGTTGGCGCTAGGCCATAAATACATTTGAAAGTCAAAAGTAGAATCTTATAGTCAATACGTAAAGAAACCGGCAGCCAGTGCAGCTCATAAAGCGCCGGTGTAATGTGAGAAAACTTTCCAATGCCAAGAATAAGTCTTGCTGCTGCATTTTGTACACGCTGTAATTTAGTGATCTGCACATTTGGTAAGCCAAACAATAAACCATTACGGAATGACAATAGAGAGTAGGAGTCGTTACGTCACGTTGCCATGGTAGCAAAAGTGGATCGCGATTACTCGTGTTGGCAAATTTTATCACTTGTTTGCCCCGTTAAATACCACGTGACATTGCTTTTATCCCATCAATTCTTAAGCGTGTACAAGTATGTTGGGTATCGTGAATAAGGTCTATTCGTCGAATCTTTACAACTTACATAAAACGTCGTATGAGGGAATTTCACATCGTAGTCGTGCAGTGACGGCAAAGAAATGTACCAAAAGTGTGTCGCGATTGCAAAACTGTTGCAATGCTTAATAAATATATTGCTTTTTTGACGTTCCTGTTGTCGTCGCTGTTGCTAAAGCTCCTTAATGTATATCTCCGCTAATATCAAAGCAAAGCAAACGATAACCTAAGCTATGTTATTATTTGCAGTCCGGTTGTACCTTGGCGGTGATCAACATTGGAGCTCCTGCTGGCGGCATGAGCACAGCAGTGAGGGCATTTGTCAGGTTTTCTCTCTTCAATGGTCATTCTGTACTCGGCATAAGGGATGGGATTGATGGACTCTTGCAAGACAAGGTACTGTCAAAACTACTAACTTATAACCAAAGGAAGTGCGGGCGAGTTACGTTTTCGAAGGTCAAAACGCTCTTGCTAGACTTTCTTAAAGTCCTTAGTTTTTTATTCTCGGTTGATTTTGCCATTTTAAAGGACTTTTCATACGTGTTCGGCGTGAAATTCATAGGTGAAAATGCCACCGGTGACGTCATGACAATTCACCAATAGGAGATTGAGTGATATTTGACGCCACTCCTGACACAGCATATGTCAATCATTTTTCTCGCGCGTGAATTTACAATGCATAACATGATTCAAATCTATTCAGGCGAAACAAGTCGAACGGTGGTTTTCGAATGAGACGATGTCGTACATCATATACATGTACTGCTAGCATTACGCATGCAGATGTTCTGTGAGGAACTGGGCGACCTTTCAGCTCTCGGAAAACCTAACGGGATTTCAGCGTTTGGGAAATAGTGGATAACTGCCACAGAAAAATTTACACGAAAAGGATATTTCTACAAAAACACATCGATCGATCGATCCATCGATCGATCTTTACGTCCCACGGGACCCATGCCACGAATTATTTGCGTCTGTAAGAATTTTTATGCGTCAGGGACGCAGGGCACTGAAGAGCTGCAAGGCTATGATAGTATTTCCATCGTTTCAGCGTTTTCATGTTGCGACGGCGACGTTTTCAAAATATCCGGATACGTTCAGACGGGACCTAATCTAAACGCTTTTCTTTTGTCGCAATAAATGTACTTAGCTCCTGGTCACGTGAGTGAACACGCTCTATATTGGAATTCTTTCTTGTTCGTTAGGTTGAGACGCTAGGATGGCTGCATGTAGAAGGCTGGACCGGCATGGGCGGATCCAAGTTAGGCACTACCAGGTATTATCGAAAAATATGAAGTATGCCAAGTCGGCTACCATTAGTTCAACATTGTGGCAAATCCTTGTCACTCTGATGAAGAGTAACAACGTAGCAGACGATACAATGGCTTTTGTTCCTCTTTGTCAGCGTACATGACAAAGATCCTGTCCCCACGTATCCGTTTTTGTTTAAAAACGAAACATCCGACGTTAGGTCAAACTGAAGGAAAAATCTCCGTTGAAAAACTGATACATGTGGACAGGGGCCAAAACCCACCCTCTTATTACACCCCTCATGGGAGGTAAGTTGTACGAGGTGTTGTCTAAGGGTGGATTTCCACTATTGCGTAATTTTTACGTGGGCACGTACGTAATTTTTATGCGCGTAAATTAAATGGAGGCAACGTATGAAAGGCTGCGCGTAAACGTAAAAGTTGAGCGAGGTGTGACTTTTATTATTACGCATGACTTTCCATACATCGTCTCTATTTCATTTGCGCGCGTAAAATTTACGTGCGTGCGCACGTAAAAATTACGCCACAGTGGAAATCCGCCCTAATGCAGCACCCCCTGCAATGTTTCTTGGAACACGAAAGAGATTTTATATTTGTTTCAGTATTTCTGAGGTCATGCAAGAAGTACAACTTGATTCTACTTGGTGGATCGTTTGCTGCAATTAAAACATTGCGAGACTTAGTCATTTATGGCGTATTACACCAGCAACGTGTCACGCAACTTGTCAGGCAACTTGTATCGCAATAAATCGCCGGACGGGTTGCAATTCACAGAAAATGGCAAGTGCGACAGGGCAGTTGCTTTCTCGTCAATTCAGCACTACATTACCTAAACGAACAAGGAAACAACGGCTAAAACCTCGTCTTGCAAAATTTGACACTGATAAATTGAATTTCGAACCTATTTTAGCTAAAAATAACAACAGAGACATCGGTTACAAATATTATTAATAGTTTTCAATTTTAATCGTACATTTGATTTTAGCAATTCTTATTTTTCTCGTCACTGTTTTATGCACGACCCCACCAGTAATGCTGATCTTCTTATCATGTTAATTTATTAACCTGAAACCCTTATATCAAATTTTAAATTCTCATCAGTTGCCCCTATATATCTTCTTTATACGAAAGAGGGAGAATTTTTGAAAATATCAAGTAAATTCATCTTGTGTGATCATGACCCTTATTCTCTTGACCACTCTATTTTATGAAGCATTTAGATTAGTAGGAGAAAGTTGAGGCAGACCACTCTTACCTTATAGCCCTGGCTGCGTCTTTGTACCCTCTTCGTTTTACCTGTATTACGTGTGTTAGATAAGTCTGTTAAATAAAGTTCATCATTTTTGCAGAACTTTACCTTCCAAAGACTTACAGAAAGTTGCAGATCAGTTGTCCAAGTACAATATTCAGGGCTTGCTAATCGTGGGAGGATTTGAGGTGAGGCTTGTTCTTTAGACCTCCCCCCCCCCGCCCTCATATTCCTTCTTCTGTTAGATCTTTTTCAACATTTTCCCAACATTAACAGAGGTGTTTCAGTCACGTGGTATAGCTACTTAATAATGATGGTGTTGTCTATGTCTTTTGAGTGTTAATTGTTACTTGACCTGTAGCTCCTTTTTTTAGGCATACCACAGTCTTTTGGAACTAGCTGAGGCACGTGATAAATTCCCAGCGTTTCGCATCCCAATGGTCATCATTCCTGCTACAATAAGTAACAATGTTCCGGGTACAGACCTTAGTCTTGGTACAGACACTGCTCTGAATGTCATCACGGAGGTAACCTTAACGTCTCTGTGTTACTGTGCCCAGTAAACGTCAACTCCTCGTGTTAAGCTCCCCTAGCTAGTATCATTAAATCGAAAAACCGTTTTACAAACAGGACAACGTATCAAATTTTCTTTCCCCACTTAATCTGGAATGCGGTTTGTAAGGCCCGGTATGGTCTGAACATCTATCCAATATGTGACTCTCCACTGTAGAGAACGGCGCGGCGCGGCGCGGCGCGGCGCAGCTTCATTCCGTTACATAAATCGCGCCGACATCATCGTTATTATGTGTGAAAATTCGGCTTGGTAAACCTGGCGTAAGGATCAGAATCTAAGAGAATTACGGCTACATTTAACCTACATTTGACGAAGTAAAGGAAAGTGTTAGTTAGTTGGAGTTAATCACATTGAAGTTCCAAAGAACGTGCTTACAGTGTGGGTCGCGTGCATTATATTTTGATCATCATACGAGTGACCTAGAGTCTGTTCTCTATGGCGATGTAAAGTACTCACTGAAGCCAATCGCAACAGGCCCTTCATTCTCTTTAACATTTTCCAACATGTTATTAATTTCAAATGCAGAATGATCCTCGCATTTTTGATCGCAATTTTGCAGTTGCGTAAGAAACCTGCAAAAAATTCAGGACTTCAACAGGATTTAAACCCGTGACCCTCGATTTATTTCATTTACATCTATCACGGTATTAATTTCTTTGAATTCGTGTTTGGTTTCCCCCTTCCAGATGTGTGATCGCATCAAGCAGTCGGCTAGCAGCGCCACTAGGCGAGTGTTTGTCGTGGAGTGTATGGGAGGCTACTGTGGTTACCTAGCAACCATGAGCGCGCTTGCTGGGGGCGCAGATGCTGCCTATGTGTACGAGGAAACACTAACACTTGATCACTTGAAGGTTTGTGCGCATGATCTTGACAGTGCTTATCGAATCTTTTCATTAGCATGTCGCTTGTAAGGCAAATTGCGATCTGTCTCCATAGAATTATTTATAGACATAATATAGAAATGCTAAGATATGGTAACAGCAGTGTAGCATACATCAATTTCTATCGCCGGTACACTTCTTCGCTCATTGGCAAAAATTGGGTTTTAATCCAGCCAAAACAAAGCCTGTTCTTGCGGGAAAATGCGGAAAGTCTCGAGCGGGAAAGACAGGCCCACTTTCCCCGTTCGGGTAGCTGATCAGAACGCAGTATTCGTTTCATTTTGCTTGCTCGCGCAACCAGCCTTATGATATACATGAATATTGTTACTAACTCATATAAAATGTGAAAATCTTGAGATACGATAACAACAGTAAAGCGTGTATCAGTTACCATCGCTGGCAAACCTCTATACAGCGCCTGGACAGATACAGGCAGTTGTAAAAGCACTGTATAGCAGGAACTTTTCTCATGGATTGAATTACGCAGGCCTAAGACAGACCTACTACACAAGAGTTTGCGTCAGTCGTTAGCCTAATTTGTACGATTTTCCCTCTAAACAGACCAACATCGAGCACTTAATAAACAAGATGAGAGGCTCGATACGACGAGGACTGGTAATAAGGTAATAAGACTTTTTGTATACTTCTTCCTGCGTGAGCATCCATTATTATTAATTTTGCCTCAGTCAGGGAACATAAGGCGCTCTTTTATCACTTAAGGAAAAGAAACAAACAAGCAAGGTTTTGTACTCAACCGGTTTGTATCAATTCAGGGATTTTTTGAAGTAGTTTTACGAGTTCTTTACGGGGTTTTCCGAATTTTCGGAAGTTTTTCCGACTATTAAAAATGTAGAAGTCTTTCCGAGGGCCTTCCCTTCAAAATTATTTGGGTGATAAATTTGAACGGCAGAAGTATTTTAATGATAAACTAGAAGAGATTTGGACCATCAGCTTCAAAATATTAAGAAGGGTAATTGATGTAAGAGCACATTTATATTGCATCTCACTCTGCAGGCGAGTTTCGTTGGCTGTGGTGACCATGTGTTCTTAAAATGCAAAGAAACGCATTCAACTTCGGCTTTTTACCGTCGAAACCCTGCTTATTTTTCTGAAATCGTACCTTAACTTCATGTGACGACAGAATTTCTACTGGAGAACGCCTGAAAAAGTATAACTTATTGTGGCTTCGTGGTGTGGCTGTTTGCCTCCTTTTATTGTATTTATTTAAATTTGAAATGTCACTTATTTTAAACAGTTTATCTTTTTTTGGAACAGAAGCGAAAATTGCAGTGAGAATTACACCACGGATTTCATTGCCGCGTTATATCGGGAAGAAGGAAAAGGGCTCTTCACCGTTCGAACCAACGTGTTAGGTCACGTGCAACAGGTAGGATATGAAGTGCTGGGTCACGTGCAGTCGAATGATTTAAATAGTGGGTCACAGGTTACGAGAAAATTCAGTAGTAGGTCAGTTACAAAGGCGACTGAGTGACCCAAGATTTTTCTTCTCGCGTTGTCGGTCCTTTAAGGCTTCGTCCTCACATATCTAGATATCCGCTCTTGGTTATTTTTATAGAAAAGGCCCAATATAAGTTTTAAATGTTGTTGCTGACAACGGAAATTTTTCTCTCCGTACCATGTGAAGTTAGACAGCAGCTTGCAAAGATTCACGGGAGCAATTTCGACCAATCACGATTGAGGAAAGCCATCTTGCTGTAGACCGTGAGATGAATATTCAAAACATTGTGTACCTCAATTATTTCGTTTTTTTCCTCGTTTTCCGTCATCGATTTGTCAAGAAATTCCTCTGCTGGTTTACCTGGACCCTCTGATTGTATTATTTCACTGGCCACCTATATAACCCCCAAGGACTGAATAGTCTGCAGAACAAACCGTATGGGAAAAAATCTGTATCAACTGATTACGTTTCCACTTGTTTTTCTCAGGGAGGATCGCCATCACCGTTTGACAGAATCCAAGGCACTAGACAGGCTACATTAGCTGTGAACTGGCTCGTGGAAAAGATCGAACAAAGTAGGACATTTGAAGGTACGTTTCGCCTCAACACGTTATCGTTCTCCAATTGACTAAGTTTGAACTTTTGGCGTTGTTATTTTAGATAAGCACTGGAATAGAAGAGAGTGCGCTTTCATTCGCTTTATTTTTGATCTACTTTCCCGGGTCCTTCAGACCACTCTACTTTTATCTTATGTGTTCGACTGTGCATGTCAATCTCTGAAAAGGGCATTCTCGCAAACGTCATCGCAAACTTCAATTTCATTACAACTTCGAAAATTGTACATAAATGGAGCGGTCATCTGGAAATTTTTAGCCGTTCTCAAGCCATAGAAAATTCTAGGAAATATTTGCTTCTCCGGACAGATGTTTTAAAGAAAACAGTCGTTGGGTGCCCCTGAGTTAACTACTTCCCTTAGTGAAGGCAATTGAATGTTACAATGAAACTAACTCGAAATGAAAGAATTTTAGCTGAAAACAAATGGCGCTACTCTTGTTTCAGGGAAAATTGAGACGTCTTCTCCAGACACAGCCTGCCTCTTAGGCATCAAGAAGGCTGAAAACCCTTTCACACCTGTGCAGGAGCTCAAACTAGTCACAGACTTCAAGTAAGTTTTACCTCTTTAGTTTTGCCGGGTTTTAATGTAGGAAGATGCATTAAGGCATCTTGCATTTGTAGAGCGGTTAGCGGCAGCAGAATGCTGGCAGCTTGACTAGGCATATTAGTGTAGATTGGCAGATTCCCCCTTGTGCGGGCTACAAGTGGAGCCCGCAATCTTAATCTCCAGGTTGCTATTACACGTGCGTGGCACGTGTTGCCAGCTTTCGTTTGGACTTCAATTAAAAAATGTTGCAACCATTCGAAGCAATGTCGCATCTCAATGATTCAACGCTGTGTTGGGCTAAAAATCGTCGTTGCGAATCGTCTCGCGTAACATCACCTTTAAGAATTAATGAAAAGCATATAACCAAGAGTTATTGCCTTATTATGATCTCTTGATAAAACGCAATCAGATCGTGCGCATTTGGACCTTCTATCACTTAAGCAAAGCACGGTGTTGGAGTAAGAGCGCTTCGTCGATCTCGCCCGCTTCCCCTAACCTTTGGTTATTACAGTTTTAAGTATTTTTTTTGTAGACATCGTGTTCCCAAAGATCAGTGGTGGGTCGATCTTCGTTCTCTTCAGAAAATCCTGGCCAAGTATCACCAACAGTTTGAGTACCATCGGGAGAACGATTCGCCTTGACATGTGATAATAGACAGTTGAGCTCGTGAAATCTACTGATAGTACATGTGATCAACCATGATATAGAACCACGTGATTTTTGCTTTCAAAGCATGGAGTTCAATGAAATAGAGGCGTTGTTGGAAGTCTGTGTAACTGGCTCTATGTGCAGAATGTACTGAACGTAAAGCGCGATTAATACGGAGTCCACGCAAAACAACCAGTCTTTTACAAGATGGGTTTAAGCAACCGCGACGGCAACTCCCGGCCAAGATGTCATAATTTTCTTCCACTTTTGTGACCGTACGGGGGCAAGCAGACACAGCAGTTATGTGCGTTGAATAAGTCGATATAAGGGACTGTTGTTTCACTGCAGTTTAGTTCATTTTGTCATGTTCTGCTCTAAGGTAGCGTTCGATTGGGAAATCCGGATTTAGATTTTGAAAACCGGATTTGGGATTTTGCAATCGAACGCGTTCGATTGCAAATCCGAAATCCGTATTTTAAAATCTAAATCCAGATTTTCCATTCGAATGCACCCTAAAAGGTTTGTGGAGGCCACGGACTCTCTATGGATATACAACCAACTCTCGCCTTGCGGACAACCCGCTAAAACGGACAACGCGATAACACGGACAGCAGCTAAATCCCTGGCGAAAACAAATTACAGACGTTTGACTGAAATTAACTGCCGCTGTTACAGACTCGCGCAAATGAGGACACTAATTTGAGGTCCCTACAGTGTCCGCTATAAAGAGAGTTGACCGTATAAGATCTATTTTCTTCTGCAAATTTTTAGTCTTTCGTAAGGGTTTGCACACTGAACAGCTAACTAACATAAGACGTATTAAACAAATTAAAGTTAAGTAAAGTATTCTATTAGTTCCTTCTTAATGCGTTCCCTTTAGCCTTGTAGTCCTAGTTGCTTAAACGTCGCAAGCGATACCCGGAATCAAAGGAAAAAAAACATTAAAGAGTATAATATTGTTACTGTTTGTGATGAAGGCTAGAAATAAACAAACAAACAAAAAAAGAGTCCAACAATAAAGTGTTGTCCAAGAAAACGAGTTTTGGTTCTCGCGCTATTTAACATTTTATATTGGCCGTGCCACATAAAATAGTGCTGTTTATTAATTACGGGCGACAAGAGGAGCCCGCAATCGTAATCTCCAGATTGTTATTACGCATGCTTCGCATGTATGTAGCCAGCAGTTGTTTGTTTGGACTTCCACTAAGAGTGAATGGAATGCACAGGACGCAATTTGATCACGCGCGTTTGGACCTTCAACTCATTCGTAATCTGATCACGCTTGTTATGACTATCTGTCACGTGAAACTTATGCAAAGCATAGCGCGCCCGCACTCCGTAACCTTTGGTTATTACTAGTTTTATTCTATTTTATTTTATTTCATTTCATTTTTTCTCTTTAGTAGTATTGTGATAGTGGGTTCGCTGATGCCTTCAAAATCCTATTGTGCAGTTTGTGCAGGTAATAGAATGACTTGTAGTGAAATTTGGCATAAATAGCTCGAGTGATATTTCAAAATTGTTATACGTAATTTCACGAGCCGTTTATAGGCGAATGAAATTTGAGACAATTTTAAAATTTTTGCTTAATATCACGTACAAATCATGCTATTATTTGTTTACACTACTACCCGCAAAAGTTTTGTAATTTTCACATGTAGGTATTTCAAATTAAGCTGTGATTCCACTGCTCTAAGCCAATCAAATTGCAGAAATTTGTCAGGTAGTAGTATGAAGTGTAGTAATTGAGAATTGAGGTTTACAAATTCGTGTATTTCAACATTTTAAGCCTTTCAAAGAATTATTCAAATGTGTAATTCAGTCCTCAAAGTGGATAACTGGTTACGCTTCACGTTTTTCCATGTTATATAGCACACCAATGATAACACTGGCTCTTGTTGTTCTTCTTGAATAATTTACCGACAGAAAGGCATATTTCAACTGGTCAGTTTTAAAGTAGCTTGAATTATTGTTGATTACGGACTGCGGTCTGGGTATAAAAGATGGATAGGTATAAAATGTGGACCATAGACTATGTTTTTAAAAATTTGGACAACCATTTCTTGGTAAGGTAAACTCAAGATTAAGCCTAGCAAAATAATCAAATAAAGAATAATCCTCGCAATTCTGAACGCAATTTATGCAATTGCGAGAGAAGCCCGAAAAACAAATCAGGGCTTCTTCGGGATTTGAACTCGTGATCTCGCGATGTATTTTTTATTCAAGGGGATTGGATATTTTATTAAGTATTGAGGTCTTGATATTTTATTGAAGCCCTGATTTTTTTTTCAGGCTTCTTTCGCAATTGCATAAATTGCGTTTACAACTGCGAGGATCATTCTTCATTTGATTGCATTTCTGCAGTTCTCGTATATGATATATTTCATGTACGTTTGTCAGATCGCTAAATAGCGCAACATGCGGGTTTTAAGGTTGCAAAGGCAGCACGTTTTTGCAAGAGTGCTTCTCTGATACCCTTGTTCTCTTATATTCCCAAGGCTTGCAGAAATGGCGGGAAGTTGTTGCAGGTCTATGTATATGACTTGATAACAGCGTTAAAGCTACCAGATTACCTCATCGACCAGTAAGCGAATACCGTAACGTTCCGAAAATAAGCCCCTCCAAATATTAGCCCCCCAAAATCGTAACGCAAAAAACCCTCCGTTAAATCACCCCTCCAGATATAAGCCCCTCGGGGGCTTGTACTTTTAATTTGCCCTCGAATACAAAGTAAAACATAGACTACGAGTAGTCCCCCATTTTTCCTCAGGGATAGTAGAACGAGCAAAACGCGAGCGCACGTGAAAATCTCCCTACGCGAGAAAGGCGACACGCGGCGTGTCGCCTTTTCTCGTGTGGGGTGATTTTCATCCGCGCTCGCGTTTCGCTCGTTCTACTATCCCTGAGGAAAAATGGGGGACTACTCGTAGTCTAAGTAAAACAAAGCAAAAATGGTAAATTTCCTTCCCACTACAAGCTAGCCCAATCGATTTTGAAACGCAAATTTCCCTCCGTACATAAGCCCCCCCGAATATAAGCCCCTCCAAAAATAAGCCCCTCAAAAAAGGCCTTTGACACTGCTGGAAAGAGCGCCTTAAAATTAGTGAACTTAACAAGTTTTAAGGTCACGTACGTCTTAAGCGAGCGAAGATGTTGTCCCACAAAACTTGACTACCAACTGATTCAAAGGTCTGTAAAATTCCCCCACCGTGACTGATTTTAAGGCGTTCTTTTCGGCCCATGTGCTGGCTGATTTTCGCTAACTGGCCTCAGTTAACATAGTCCTCTGAGAGGACCTGACCTTACTGGCAGTGAATAGTCTGTACAAAAACAACGTGCTTGCAAAATAAAATCGATCTTCAAGGCAGCCACGTTGTGGACTAGCCTGCGTAGCATGGCGGTTTTGTAGAGTTCACTACCCTCGCCCACCTTCACATTCTCAATGCGCTTTACATAGATAAGAAAAAGAGGGAAGATAAGAAAAGGAGAGGTTTCACTGCACTGTATCTATATAGAGGATATTACTCGGTGGCGCGAAGATATGAGTTTTATTTTCGAGTGACAAAACAATATTTTACGAACAAGCGCAGCGAGTGAATAAAATATTGTTTTTGCCACGAGAAAATAAAATTCATTTCTTCAAGCCGCCGTGTAATGTTCTTTTTATTACATAGACAAAAAGACATCGATAAAATAATAGAGGGAAATTACCGAAATTACGTCATCGATAAACTCACGTGAGAGATTATGGAAAATAAACCACTTGGGTCCCGGATGTAGTTTTTATGAATTTTACGAGTGGTATATTTTCCAGTGAAACACTCGTCTCTATATAATAAAAAGTATTAACCTGCGTGTGTCTGCTTGTTCATATACATAATTCATTGAAAACCTCGTGCCTGATATTGTAGTAATATACATATGCACGATTAAAGATAGTGGAGAGAAAAACAAGCAATAGATAACAAATTTTTTTATATGGCTCAGTGAACTTTTCAAATTTGCACGCAGTGCGTGCCATTTATCGGCCCAGGGCTCCTCCGTCAACTATGAAGATTCAAAATGGAAGCTGAAACATATACCTGCTGTACCTGCATCATTCCAAGTCATTTGAAGTGCGCGTGGTTCATCGCCTTGACACATATTGTCGTCGGAATGTTGTTGTTTGTATTTGGAATCTTAGATCGACTCTACAACGAGTATTGGATAGAGCGATTATACTTTGCAGTCTTTTGTGGAGTTATGGTAGGTTCGCATTGCCAAATAATAAAGCTTAGACTTAGGCTTACATATTTCAGATATTTCCGCTTACAACTATACGGCTACCTTATATATAACTCTCACTTAATTTCTCAATTTCGCGAGTATAAAATTTAGCAATTAATTGTTAGATGAGGCTGTGATCTGAAGCGTAATAGGCCTCGGCAGATAAACGCCTCGATCTCCAACTTCATCCTTTATAGGATTTGATACTCAGCCTCATCCCCCGGGAGGGGGCGGAGCGAGAGGGGAGGGGGTACTCGCTTTGATGGCCTATACGGAGAGGCTCGGCCCGAAAGGGGTACCTTTTTCATGTTTCAGGTATATGAATGGGTAGAAATTCACCAGTTGAACTTTACAAAAGGGCAGATAAATCTATCATTTGGGTCTGTACTAGGGCTAAAAGATGAATTTTATGGCTTTAATTAAAAAGTCGAGAAAACGTTCTATTTTTGTGATTAGTTCTTATTTAAAAGACACAGTGCATTTACAGCAGTTAAAAGGGATGCAAAGTTCTTAACAAGGTATGTGTAAGGGGTACCATTTGTCAACAGAAAATATATGAAAGGGGCACCTTTTTCGTGAAAAATGGTATATAAAAGGGTAAGGGGTTGGACTTCGGGGCAGAGCCTCCCCGTATAAATTTTTGTTGAGTACCCCGGGGCCTCATCCAATAATTGCTGCATATTGAACAGACCTGAGTTATAATTGTTCCACGTAAGGGAATCCGGATTCTGTAATCTGGAAAAGTTTTGCCTCTGAAATCCGGAATCCAGGAAGTTTTTCTTGTGGAATCTGGAATCTTGCCTTAGGACTCTGGAATACAGCATTAGATACCAACTAAATGATTGGTATCTGGAATCCAGTTTCTCGGAATGCCGGGATCCACATTGTGGAATCAAGAATTCAAGACTGTCTTGCATTTCCTTACGTGGGGAGACCACAAGGTGACAGCATGTATAACCCCTGGGGGGTGGGGTTACCCCCTACCATGGCTTATTTCAGGAGGTGCCCCTTTCATTCTTCAAGTATATTACTACGTAAAGGGTATGGAAATCTGTCTCTTTTTTTGTCTGTAAAGTGCATTTAATGGCTGTGAAAAAGGTGAGAAAATGTTCTGGTTTTGTGATTTATTGATGTCTAAAAGCCAGTGCATTTTCCGCACTTAAAAGGTAATGAAATGAAATTTCTAATCTACATACATTAGAACTTGGGTCAGTTGAAGTGTTTGGTGTGAAGTCTCTGCATACAAATCTTTATTGAGTACCTCAAGATCCTGGGGTATAAGCGCTGTGCAGAATTTGAAACTGTAGGACTTCTCTTGATCATATGCAGTGTCATACATCAACACGGGCACACAGATTTGAATGTAAATTTTTCAATAACAGTCAAGTGTGTCGTGCATCGTGCTTATTTGAACATCTCAAGTTTTTTTAGATATCTGCATTTAGAGTGAAGGAGGAACTACGTATAAAGCAACTAAATAGGTTATTAATTCTAATCCTTGATGACTAACCCACCAAAATCAACACTCACTCTTTAATACAACCTCTTCATCTGGACTGAGACATACATGTAAGGCTGCAATGAAACGTCACCAATTTCGATAACCTAGGCCAATCCCTCTCTGTCTTTTCTTAATGAATCCTTAATCATAAACATTTTTTTTACAGATGTGCATTACAGGAGCTCTGGGAATTCTAGCTACTAGAAAGAATGTAAGAGAGATGACATGCTGTACCCGCAAGAGCTTGGTAGGTTGACAAATAAAAACATACCATAAAATTTAGGCCCATTTAGATGGTACGAGTTTTGCTCACGAAATCCAAGAGATTCAAACTTTTATCATGACTCATTGACTCACTGACACTTATTTCTTACATCCAAATGTCAGTGACTGTCAACAACCGTCCTAGTTTTAGGACTACAGTCAACTCTTTCTAAGACAGACACCTTTGGGACCGGTACTAAGTGTCCATCGTAGAGAGATGTCCGTCTTATAAAGAGTCAAATAAAAGGAGTAAAGAAAGGCAGGGGCCAACTCTAGGTGTCCGTTTTACAGAGGTGTCTGTCTTATAGAGGTGTCTGTTAAGAGAGAGTTGGCTGTACACTCACCAGGATGACAATGCTCCACCTACTTAAAATATGAGATTATTTACAAGCCCCCTGATGTTTGATAATCTATTTCCAGGCTGGAACATTCTTAGGTTTTGACATTGTCTCAAGTGTGTTTGGTGGTGTAGTCTTTGTTTCCTATGGCTTTGTCACTGCAATCCGATGGGGTACTGGTGATGGAGTTTATTACAGTATCTGTGATGCACTTTGTAAATCACAAAAGGCTATTGGATTTAGCATCATGATACTCGGCATTTTGGGGTGTATTATTGGATGTGCAGGTTGCTGCTGTGTTGCGACATCTTCTGGTCAGGTAATAGAAAGAATATTAAAACTAGTGTATGCAATTTCTCAAAATATTTGTATATTTTTTCCGGTAGCTTGGATAATATCCCTGCAATTTATAGTCTCAAAATTTATTTTAAGTAAAAGTAATAAGTAACTTGTTCTTTTTCTGTGATAAAATATAAAAAGCGTGTCATATATTTTACCAGGCTGAACTAATTTCAAGCCCACCCAACGTTTCTGGTAGTCACCCCCAGATTGCGTCTATGCCTCCTCAAAGTATTGCCCAGGAAACCCGCCTGCCTCCACCCTATGGTGTTGACACCCAACATGGTTCCCAGGATCCTGATCTCCTACTTGTCCCCTTGGCGACGACTCCAGTACCTCCTCAGGAAACTGGCCGGCCTCCACCTTATACTGGTGACACCCAAACTTGTTCCCAGGGTCCTGATCTCTTGCTCGTTCCGTTAGAGGCTACTCCGATCCCTCCTCAGGAAATTGACCCACCTCCACCTTATCATCAAATTTCCACAACTGAGTCTGACACGTGGAGCTTGCATGATGGAGATCAACCTCCTCCGTATAGTACGTGTACAGAACAACAAGTAAGAGTAAAGTATTTCGTTTCATTGTTCAGGAAGCGTATAAATACTCTACCACTTAAAATGGACTTGTTCACTAAATTCGGGACTTTTTATTTAAAACCAATTGCACACTTTTTCTTATTTAGTTTTCTTATCATTTTATCAGATTTTATATAGTTCTTCCAGAATTAAGGTTAATTATAAAGCCTTAACCATTCTTGTAGATCGCAAAAAAAAATCTTGAAAAGCGGTTTAGATCGAGCCACCTTAAATTTCCGGGAGGTAAAATGCGGCTCTGAGGTCTTTTAATTCATACTGTGTCAAACTCTTTTGATTCAGTTGCTAAATCTTACTTGTATTCTTTCTTTTTTCTAGCATCCTGTAATGACTTACGTGTGAAGTTGGAGTCTCCAGTTCTTAACTAACAATTAATNAAATCTTACTTGTATTCTTTCTTTTTTCTAGCATCCTGTAATGACTTACGTGTGAAGTTGGAGTCTCCAGTTCTTAACTAACAATTAATCTTCATCATCTACTAATGTAACGTTCCGGCAAACTTTCTCATGCCACTCTTGGCGCGCTAATTGATGAAAATCTAAAGCCCCTGCAAATGGACGCACCGTTGTAGACCAATAACTCCCAACATTATTGGATGTTATATGTTGCGTCCGTTTGCACACCCTGTTGCGTGTTGCTGGGAGTCATTATGTCGCGCAAAGTTTGAAACCGGTCAAACCTTTAGCCCCGTGCAAACAAACGCCATGATACTACAATGTGTATCAAATGACTTGGGGTGGCAAAACCTTGAAACCCAACGTCTCATTCAAAAGGCAGTGATGGTGTAGCCTTGCGCCTGATTACCTGTCTCTAAAATTTATATGACGACGCAGTAAAATATTTAATCCCTATAAGCTTGCTGTCCTCTGGCCACGGACCAATTCCTATAGAAATAGCTTCTGCTTAAGCTCAGCTGTTCTGTGGAACAATTTTGCCTCTGATGTAACACAAGCAAAATCTTTTTGCTAGCTTTCGGCAGCAGGCCTTATTGTACGAGTGCCATAATAGTAGGATTAATAAATAAATTGAAATATTTTAGGATTTAAAGGTATATAAATTATATGAATTAGAGCTCTATATTTGTATATTAGCCTTATGTTAACCTTTTAATAAATAAAAGTGATGATGATGATGATGATGATGATAAATTTAACCTGATGCGTCAGGACAAAAACGTAAAAATGTTGGAGGAACTTTGAAGCGTTTTTTAACGAAAGGCGAGGAAGAGTGTAGACATGCACATATCAGTCCTTTTTGTCCTTCATTGCACCTTTATTGAACACGTAATCATTTTCAGTAAACGAAAGAGCAGGTCATACTTCTGATAACTGGAACAGGTGGGCTTAATTTCGTTTGTGGTTCATAGAGTAAGAGCAAGAGGTAGTAAGAGTTACGGCTAAACCGAGGTCAAAGGAGAAAACGATG
>CALNXI010003412.1:23363-41045 GCA_942486025.1 Porites evermanni | reverse complement strand
TTTTTGACCTCCTTTTGCCACTTTTTTCTCTAGCATTAAAGGCGACATGAAAGGAAACAACTGGCTGAGATACGACAACGCCACTTTTCAAATATTCTCCAAAGAGGCAGAGGATTCTACTCCCATCCACAATGGCGATGTGGTGGGACTCAAGTACTTACACTGCTCCGGCAAAGCATGGCTGACCAAAAGTGGCAAATTCCTTTATCCGCGTAGCTGTAGCAGAAACGACAAAACCTCTTGCGCAAAAGAGGACAGTTTCACCGGCTTCAAAATCTTCAAGAGCTGAAGTTTCAAGATCTCAACTTTGAAGCTGGAGTTCTCAACCATAAATTTAAGCATAAACAGTTTAGATCATTTAGTGACCATCTTGGAAAGATAATTAAATAATTTCTAAGGGATTTATGTGTTATTTAACTTTAACTTTTTGCTTTTCAATAAAAGAGTTGAGGATTCGATCGCGATTAAACGTCTCATGGTACTTATGACTCGACTGCTAAGATTAAAACAAATGATCTGTTAGCCTTTGCTCCTTAAAGCTGTTTCACCTTAATTAGAAATCACCCTGACTGTTTTTTAGTTCGTTTTGTTTATCACATTTTCTGTGGTGTTTTCTTTTAATCTGGGTCATTTTAGGATTCAACTGAGAGAAAAAAAATGATCTAATTCCAATCCAATGTAGCTAGCACGTCAGTCCCTTCACAACGACAACACATTGATAAGCGACCTTCTATTGAGGGTTTTCTTTCTTTTATAGTGGAACCCCCATATCCTCGGTGAAGCATCTTCAATTAAGTGCTCACTGACTCTGGAGATATGAATAAATAGCTAATATTTGTAATCAACTGAGTCCAATGAAGCATATTTTCACCAAAGATTGACGAACACCAATATTTTTGCGACGGGTTCAAAACTAATTTTCGGCCAAGCTTTCAAACGGTGGTAGAATCGAATGAGTGATTAGGTTGAGAAATTGGGTCACTAAATTTTATCATTTCTTCCTGCCATGGTTTTTCAACGTGTCAGCATAACTGCAATCTTGTCAATCGAATAATTTTTTCTTCAAAGAGTAATGCAGCAATGCATTGGATCAATACAGACCCCGAGACAGTATGTGCACCAGTATATGAAGAAATATTTTCCTGCCGTTCAAATTGTTATTTCAGGGGCACCCAACGACGGTTTTCTGCTAAATGCACTGAAAACACTTTTTAGTCTATCCAGAGCACTTTTATATCTCTAGAAGTGCATTCTAAGCGGCGCTATAAAATTTTTGTCTGTTCGGTCATCCTAGGGCAACTTGAATCTTTTCCAAATTATATGGGCAGTCAGTATTATTTTCCCGAAAATTTTAGATGCAATTTAAAGTTTTACGAAGTTAGGATTTTTTTCTGATTCCTCTCTCCATCCGGCGCATTTTTAAATCTGAAAAAAATTTAGGTTTCCTTTTTCGACAAAAAATAGCCAACCTGGAGAGTGAAACGCGAAAAATTAAACTTATTAGATAATTATTAATACTATTAGATAAGCTTCGAACATTGTACAGGTATGGAACGGACATCTAGAAATTTTTTAGGCTTCCTCAAGCTATAGAAATTCTAGGCATTTTTAGTTTCTCCGAACAGATATTTTACAGAAAACAGTTGTTGGGTGCTCCTGTTATTTCCGCGGTGGCTGGTGAAATTAAGGGATAGAACATATAATGATACTCGAACCGCGAAAACTGACGATCGGGTTCGGATTTGTAAGCGTTTTTTTAAACCGCACAGACTTTCAGAAATCATAGTAACAATAAATTCAAATCACTGATATTTGTCAAATTGAATACGACAATAATCATAATTTTATTTTGCCTACTGCCTAGTTTAGTATGAACAAAAAAGCAATGTTCTACTTGTAATGGGCTTAAAGTTATCGATGATGTCATCACGTCTTGCGGAACGTGTTAGTTGACTCCCTAAACATGTTTCGCATTTTAAGTAAGAAACCTCTAATAAACGTCATATTATTCATAACATAATTAGTCTTAGTTAAGGGAATTTGAAGTCTGTGTCAGTCTGTTCAGGCGTTCACAGAGTCGTCATCGAGTATGAAGTTTCTCGGCGTGACCGTTTTGGTGGCTTTAATCTCTCTTGGCGGAGTCAACTGCTATTCCGTTAGCAAGAATAACCTGCAAGTAAGTTGCTCCGTACCGATAGAAGATGTGTGGACCGACTTATCGAGAGGTAAGACTTCGATAAAGCGTTTGATGTTGTTTCAGTTTTATTTATTCAAGAGTCGCTCTCCTAAGCGATGTACTGGGGACTTGGAGTGTCGCCCCGTTCGGTTTGTCTAATAAGAGTGTAACCGTTTCGAGTTCATTCAAACTTTTTGTGATTTAAATCACAGCAAAATGCTTCTTTTACAAAACGAAGAAAACGGCTTTACAATTAGTGTGCGTCAAATATCTTCTTTCAGCTTTTGGTAGTTTAGTGCAAAGTTTTAATAGGATTTTTTTTTTGTTCCAAGTCCACAGATATCCTGTCATCAAGAGTGGAGACCTTATTGTGCTGAGATCAGCGCACAGCAGTTACTACCAGTACTTGATGCGTTGCACGACTAGTTGCTGCTACTGGAGCTCTTGCTCTGGTAGTCGGAGTATGACGAAATCATTGTGGTCTTCATGTTCTTCCTACTCCAAGTTCTATATCACCGCCTTTGGAAGAGTAAATGGAGAACCCATCAACAGTGGAGACACTGTGTCATTGAGTTCCGTTGCCTACGGTTCCAGGTACCGGCTGAGGTGTTACGCATCGTCCACCACCTACTGCAGAGTATCATCGTAAGTAAACAGTCTTGTGCTTTTTATAACATTGTTGTAAGCATAAATGAATGTTTGACAGTTTAATTTGTTTATTTGACAATTGGCTTTATTTATTTATTTCTTCTTATTTTAAATAGACTCACCAGCACAATGACTGGGAACCAGTGGCTTTACTACTCGTACGCCACCTTCGAGATGTACGCCAAATACGCTGTGGATGGAACCCCCCTGCAATATGGTGACGTTGTGGGCCTTAAATATCCCGCCTACTACTCGAGTAACTGGCTCACGTGGTATAGCAACTACTTTCGTCCTCGTAGCTGTAGCAGCACCAGCAAGACGTCCTGTGCAAGGGAGAATTCTTACAGTGGATTCCGGATCTTCAAGAAGCTGTGAAAAATCTTCGAGTTCAAAGTCCTCAACCAGAGATCCAGCTGTTAAATGTAAAGTGTAACACTATTAGTTAAGCATCTGCAAGAGAACAAATGTTCTTCAGTAGTGATATATGTATTCTAACTTTAAATTCTATGACAATAAAAGAGTTGAGGTAATCAAAAGGTGTTAAGTTACTTGTGAACCAAAAATGACAATCCAAAGATCCTAAACTACCACCTCATGCCCACAAAAAAGAGGGAGGGGGAGGGCGGGGGGAGATGGGAAGAGAGGGAGAGGGGAGGAGGGGGGGGGAGAAAAAGTAAAAAAGAACCAAAAAGAAAAAAGGAAAGAAATAAAACAAGACTACAACCTGATAAAAGCCGGGACTGTCGCATATTTAGGCAGGGATGCTATAGCTACTTTATGGTCCAAAGCGAGCGGAGATATTGGTCAACAAATCGTGAAATCGTAAAGGCGTTTACAAGTATGGTGGGGGCACGAGCTTACCACCCACCATTGAACGTCTGTAAACTTCGCAGATTTGGGGAGCTATATCAGTCAACTTGGGTTTTTAACAAACTACTTGATTTTAAGGCGTTCTTTACAGCAGTGTTGAGGGATATTTGCTAACTGATCCCAGTTAAAAGTTGAAAAAACCGTGGTCTGTTTTACAGACGTTACTGAGCAATTCGTAGGGTAAATAGACGATATTTCATGGCAGCGAGAAGATACGAAATTTCTCTTCGAGTGTTGAAAAGTATTTTGAACACGAGAAGATAAATTTCGTGTCTTCAAGCGGCCATGTAATGTTCTATTTATTATATAAACACCAATCAGAAATGCCAAACCATTTCAATATAATATTTTTTTGCTACGAAAGGTGCGAAATATTATTGCCCCCGCAGGGATTTCGCCCGGAAGTCGAAATCCCGAAGAGGCAATCTAGTAGCTTGCGTGTATTTTAAGGAAAGTACTTACAGCTGAAATATACAGTCAGCATGCCAGAAAAAATCTAGATTTGCTTGAACAGGGGCCGTATGGAATCTTTGGGTAATGATGACGTTTCTATTGTTCTATTGTTAATCATCATCATAATCGGGTCGAGCTCATGCTACAATCACGGTCATAATTTGTTGCCACCTCCGGAAAACACAACATAAACTTACTGTTCTCATAAATACAAGTATTGCTTTTCTCCCTTCCCTCAATCTTGGTTTCACGAGTTTACTTGAGGATAAACGTCTTCCAAATCAGCATTGAAAGGGAAGCGAAGGAAAACCTCGCAAGCGTTTCAACAATTATGACCGGGACAGAGGAGTTCACCCTCATAGTTGCATCATGGGTAATGAGGCCAAGATGACGGGAAATTCAAAGATTTGTACTAAAATTCAAAGCCAGCTAATTCTTCCCGAGTCCATATATTTGCCACGTTCTCCTTGAAAAGAGTAACTTATGAGTTCAAAGAAACAATACACTAAATCTGGGGTGCAAAGAAGTCCCGTTCTGACAGTTTTTAGAAAACCTTGATTTCTCCATGCATTTTCTGTAATTTTGATACTGTCGAATTCGTGGTTGTCAGTTTGAATGAGAAAGCGGGCTGGTTCGTTTCCCCCTCCGCATATTCTAGCTATAAATCATGCCGAGGTTCACTGCATACTTTATCTACAGTCGTGGTTTTGAGATCAGTGTTTACAGTTTACGGCCGTTACATTCAATTTCAATTCACGCTCGGCTTTTACTCTGCACTGTAATATACTTTCATGGAATTTATCAAAATGAACCCATATGACGCTCACTTACCTGACTCTCCAGAAAGGAATCAGGATTTTGAAAATTACCCACCAGCGAAATGGCTGGTCCCCCGTCACAGGTAATAAACGAACAGCCCCTATAGTCAAGGAAATTGCCTGAAGAGATAGGAAGAATGCGCCGGTATCATGCTTTGGGAAGCAGGAAAAGAAGTGCAAAACTTTTCTGAACCTTTTAATTATTTTTAGTATTGTATAGCGAGAGATATTTGATTCTACCGATCCTTTACTCAGTCAGAGTATGACGAAATCTTTGTGGTCTTCATGTTCTTCCTTGTCCAAGTTCTATATCACCGCCTTTCGAAGAGTAAATGGAGAAGCCATCAACAGTGGAGACACTGTATCATTGAATTCCGTTGCCTACGGTTGCAGCTACCGGCTGAGATGTTTACTTTCATCTCATCATTTTTACTGAAAGGGAAGAAATTCTTGGATAAGTAAAACAAACCTGAATGTAAAAATGTTTGGTTGAGGGAACCTAATTTTTGTCTACTTGAAGTGAAATAAATACATAAGTTTAAGCAATTTTCAGCAAAATTTTAAATTTTGTAATTACCTGTATTGAATGTCAATGAGAAATAATGAACAGTGAACAGCGTTTCGGTGTCGATCAATACTTATAACAACAAGACGCCTAAGGTCGTTTCCGTGGGATGCGTTGGTCTATGGAAGCATAATGGCGTTCTATCTGAATTTGGAAAAATTAGGGAAACCGGAAAGATGTGTCATGTTATGAGCATCGATGAGTAGATTACCTGTATGGGTTGGTTTAATGTGCTTATGACTGATTTATAGTAGCCTGCGTGGCAGGCTACAATTTTTCCCCAATCCACATCCCCTTTTTGCTTCCTCCCTATCCCCTACCCCTTTCGACACCTGCTACGCAAGCTAAATTTATAGTTGTCAGTGGTCGCAAGGATGGAGTTGATCTTGTTTTGATCTATTGCTATGTAGTTATTTTCATAGCACGATTTGGATAAGGAAAAGAAGTTATTTTGCATCAAAACAAGGTTTACCCGTGTAACTTAAATTGGAATGTTAACGGAAACAAGTAATGGAGAACATGCGCATAATGCTCTCTGATTAACCTGAACAGGAACTATATGTATAAAGATACGTCATATCTTGGTAGTAAGTTGCCACAAATAACTTTTTCAAAGAGAAATAAACATTGTAGTTTTAGGTTAATGGAACAAAACAAAACAAAACATCCGCTTGCTTTGTCCAGGGTCGAACCGAGGGTTACAAAATTCGATAAAGTTACAATGTTTTAATCTAAGATAAAGTTTAATATTGCAAGATGCTCTTGATACGGTAAAAATTTATTGCAATGTGTTTCCAAGGTCTCAAAGTTAACATAGTTCCGATGATTATCCCTGAGTCCAAGGTATAATAAGTTTACTAAGGTCCACTCCTGATCCGTGTCCCATCCGGAAGTCCAATCCATGCCGAAAGCGAGTCGTCGATCGACGAGGACAATATTTTCGCGATTTCACCGCCAATCGTCAAGGGTACGAGTTGAAATTTACGCGATTTGACCTCCCATCGTCAAGGTGTTTTCGATAAGAAAAGAAAAAAACTGAATTCTAGCTGTGCTCGGCAACGTGACTGGCGAACTCCGAATAGAAAAATCTATCGGAAATAGCGGCCCGCAACCAGACGCTACTAAAACCTTATGAAAAAGCTAGACCCAAACAAAAAAAGAATCATGAAGGAAAGAAATAATTTGGTTTAGGTCGCCTTTCGTGACTTGCCAGTATCCCGAAGGATTTCGCTGGTTAACAAGTCATCCTAAACCACGAGTGGGAAAACTCTAGCGCGACAAATTTGGCAAGGAACGTGCTGATTTCAACGTTCTTCAGAGGAAGCAAATCGATTAAAAACCGATACAGATTTTGTACAATCTGATTGGTCGGCTTGGAAGAAGAGAAAATCGATAAAGATTTTAGACAATCCTATTGGCTGGCTTTGCAATTTTGGGTACAACCGAACCGGATTTTTACCGTGGCAGTGCCACAGGCAGCCCACGGAATAACCGCCGCCCGGTTGCCGAGCGGGAGGACGCGGGTTCAAGTCCCGGCCGGACGAACATTCAGGGTCTTTAAGTAACTGAGGAGAAAGTGCTGCCTTTGTAAAGACATCTGCAAACGGTTAGACTTTCTAGTCTTCTCGGATAAGGACGATAAACCGTAGGCACCGTCTCACAACCCTTGGATACATAAATTCTGTGGGACGTTAAAGAACCCACACACTGTTCGTAAAGAGTAGGGGACGTTGTTCCCGGTGTGGTGGTCTATCTCTCATGGGGGAAGGGACTGTTACGGGCCCGTAGTAACTGGCGTCATGCTGTTGCGGTGACCCTGCCAATAATTGGCGAATCTAAAAAAAAAAAAAATGAAATATCCTTCTCGTGTCCGGTCAGTAGTGTGCTGTTAATCGCGCTACGGCGGAATAAAATATAAACGAAAATATATAACTTCGAGATTATATTTTTAGTGCTTTCGAACTTAATTTAAGTATGGTTATTTGGCTTTGTTTTTTAAGAGTCTTTCAAGGAAATTGCCTGAAGAGATAGAAAGAAAGTACGACGCCCCAATGTACCGGTATTATGCTTTGGGAAGCAGGAAAAGAAGTGCAAAACTTTTCTGAACCTTTTAATTATTTTTAGTATTGTATAGCGAGAGATATTTGATTCTACCGATCCTTTACTCAGTCAGAGTATGACGAAATCTTTGTGGTTTTCGTGTTCTTTCTTGTCCAAGTTCTAAATCACCGCCTTTGGCAAAGTAAATGGAGAACGTCCATCAACAGTGGAGACACTGTATCATTGAATTCCGTTGCCTACGGTTGCAGCTACCGGCTGAGGTGTTTACTTTCATTTCATAATTTTTACTGGAAGGGAAGAAATTCTTGGATGAGTAAAACAAACCTGAATGTAAAAATGTTTGGTTAAGGGAACCTAATGTTTGTCCTGACTTGAGGTGAAATAAATATATAAGTTTAAGAAATTTTCGCAAAATTTTAAATTTTGTAATTACCTGTATTGAATGTCAATGAGAAATAATGAACAGTGAACAGTGAACGGTGTCGAACAATAGTTATAACAATAACCGCCGCCCGGTTAGCTCGGTTTTATAAGTGCCGGTCTGCCGAGCGGGAGGCCGCTGGTTCAAGTCCCGGCCGGATCAACACTCAGGGTCTTTAAATAACTGAGGACAAAATGCTGCCTTTGTAAAGACATCTGCAAACGGTTAGACTTTCTAGTCTTCTCGGATAAGGACGATAAACCGTAGGCACCGTCTCACAACCCTTAGATACATAAATTGTGTGGGACGTTAAAGAACCCACACACTGTTTGTAAAGAGTTAAGAGGACGTTGTTCCCGGTGTGGTGGTCTATCTCTCATTGGGGAAGGGACTGTTACGAGCCCGTAGTAACTGGCGTCATGCTGTTGCGGTGACCCTGCCAATAATTAGCGAATCTAATAATAATAATAATAATAATAAAAGACAAAAAATGAAATATCCTTCTCGTGTCCGGTCAGTAGTGTGCTGTTAATAGCGCTACGGCGGAATAAAATATAAAAGAAAATACCGTAAAATTGCGAAAATAAGCCCCTCTATATGTAAGCCCCTCCAAATCCTCCGTTAAATCGCCCCTTCAAATATAAGCCCCCCGGGGGCTTGTACTTGGAAAATTGCCCCTAAATACAAAGTAAAACAAAGGAAAAACAATAAATTTACTTCCAACTGTAAGGCTAGCCCTATCGATTGTGAAACGCAAATTTCCCTCCTTAGATAAGCCCCTCCAAATATACGCCCCTCCAAAAATAAGCCCCTCAAAAAGGCCCTTTGAAAAATATTAGCCCCGGGGCTTATTTTCGGAATTTTACGGTATATAACTTTGAGATTATATTTTTAGTGCTTTCGAACTTAATTTTAGTATGGTTATTTGGCTTTGTTTTTTAAGAGTCTTTCAAGGAAATTGCCTGAAGAGATAGGAATTGAATGCATCAGTATCATGCTCTGGGAAGCAGGAAAAGAAGCGCAAAACTTTTCTGAACCATTTAATTATTTTTAGTATTGTATAGCGAGAGATATTTGATTCTACCGATCCTTTACTCAGTCAGAGTATGACGAAATCATTGTGGTCTTCATGTTCTTTCTTGTCCAAGTTCTATATCACCGCCTTTGGAAGAGTAAATGGAGAAGGGGTCGAGAAGCCATCAACAGTGGAGACACTGTATCATTGAATTCCGTTGCCTACGGTTGCAGCTACCGGCTGAGGTGTTTAGTTTCATTTCATCATTTTTACTGAAAGGGAAGAAATTCTTGGATAAGTAAAACAAACCTGAATGTAAAAATGTTTGGTTGAGGGAAACTAATGTTTGTCGACTTGAGGTGAAATAAATATATAAGTTTAAGAAATTTTCGCAAAATTTTAAATTTTGTAATTACCTGTATTGAATGTCAATGAGAAATAATGAACAGTGAACAGTGAACGGCGTCGAACAATAGTTATAACAATAACCGCCGCCCGGTTAGCTCGGTTTTATAAGTGCCGGTCTGCCGAGCGGGAGGCCGCTGGTTCAAGTCCCGGCCGGATCAACATTCAGGGTCACACTGTTCGTACAAAGTAGAGGACGTTGTTCCCAGTGTGGTGGCCTGTCTCTCATGGGGGGAGGGACTGTTACGGGCCCGTAGTAATTGGCGTCATGCTGTTGCGGTGAGCCTGCCAATAATTGGCGAATCTAGTAATAATAATAATAATAATAATAATAATAATAATAATAATAATAATAATAATAATAATAATAATAATAAAAAACAAAAAATGAAATATCCTTCTCGTGTATCCTTCAGCGTTTCGGTGTCGATCAATACTTATAACAATAACCGCCGCCCGGTTAGCTCAGTTTTATAAGTGCCGGTCTGCCGAGCGGGAGGCCGCTGATTCAAGTCCTGGCCGGATCAACACTCAGGGTCACACTGTTCGTAAAGATTAGAGGACGTTGTTCCCGGTGTGGTGGTCTATCTCTCATTGGGGGAAGGGACTGTTACGAGCCCGTAGTAATTGGCGTCATGCTGTTGCGGTGACCCTGCCAATAATTGGCGAATCTAATTAAAAAAAAAAAAGAAAATGAAATATCCTTCTCGTGTCCGGTCAGTAGTGTGCTGTTCATCGCGCTACGGCGGAATAAAATATAAACGAAAATATAAAACTTTGAGATTATATTTTTAGTGCTTTCGAACTTAATAATTTAAGTATGGTTATTTGGCTTTGTTTTTTAAGAGTCTCTCTTTTTTTTCTTTTCTGAACCTTTTAATTATTTTTAGTATTGTATAGCGAGAGATATTTGATTCTAGCTACCTATCCTTTAGTACTCCATCGCACTCATAAAACAAGCTCTTTCCACTTGTGTTTATACTTGGGGTTTTCTTATTTCAATAAATGTTTTCACCACAGAGCACCCCCCTAAGGTGTCATTCACTTCCGCTCACCTAACACGTTCGCGAATTTTTATCACATGTTTTGCAACACACTTTACACGGCAAAGACAACTTATTCTTAGCCCCACATCATCTTTACTGAAATTATTATTTGGAACTTTTAACCACATCAGTAAATTAAGCCTAAGAATGAAGTTTTTAAGCTTGGCAGTTTTCGTGGGACTTTTGTTAGCGGCCTGTGTAAGCTGTTCAGAGGCTGCTAAATCTTCGAACAACATGTACAATTGTAAGAAGCAGAGTGTAAATTGTTTTTAATTCATTTTTGAAGTTTATGATTTGCTACCTCCCAAAACATTTTCGAATCTTTGAAAGATTCGAAACCGTTTTTACAACGATTGACATTTTGTGAATTTTGCTTTAAGCCCGCAGAAAAACCATCAGCAGTGGTGACCTTATTATTTTGAAATCAGCTCATAGCAGTTATTCGAAACTTTCACTAAGCTGCAATACATCTGGCTGCCAATGGACGCATTGCCCGTCTAATGATGCTGAGGTTTCGTCGTCCTGCTCACCTGAGAATGCGGAGTTCAAAATAACAGCCAGAGGAGAAACGCTGGGAAAGCCCATCGAAAGCGGGGAAAAAGTGTCGCTCATCATTAGAAAGTACGGTCCTCAGTACAAGCTGACTTGTGGCAAATCTTCAACCGCGCAGTGCCATTTGGCTTCGTAAGTATTCAGCTTTAAATTTAAACACCGCATCAGCTCTTCTTGGGAATTTAACTCAAGCAACATCGGACGAGAAGATGCAACTGATGTCTATAGTTGACTTTCGGTCTGTACAATTTTGCTCTTAGTCAGTTATTGGCATTTCTCTCTTGGTCAGTATTAAGAACTCATAGGCAAAAGTAATTTTGCTTGGGTCAACCCAAACTTGACTGCTAGATATTTAGTAAATTATTGCTTTTTGACCTCCTTTTGCCACTTTTTTCTCTAGCTTTAAAGGCGACATGACAGGAAACAACTGGCTGATATACGACAACGCCACTTTTCAAATATTCTCCAAAGAGGCAGAGGATTCTACGCCCATCCACAATGGCGATGTGGTGGGACTCAAGTACTTACACTGCTCCAGCAAAGCATGGCTGACTAAAAGTGGCAAATTTCTTTATCCGCGTAGCTGTAGCAGAAACGACAAAACCTCTTGCGCAAAAGAGGACCGTTTCACCGGCTTCAAAATCTTCAAGAGCTGAAGTTTTTAAGATCTCAATTTTGAAGCTCAACCATAAATTTAAGCATAAACAGATTGGATCATTAAGTGACCATTTTGGAAAGATAATTAAATAATTTCTAAGGGATTTATGTGTTAATGAACTTTAACTTTTTGCTTTTCAATAAAATAGTTGAGGATTCGATCGCGATTACACGTCTTATGGTACTTATGACTCGACGGATAAGATTAAATCAAATGATCTTTGAGTCTTTGCTCCTTAACTGTTTCACCTTAAATTAGAAATCACCCTGACTGTTCTTTAATTCGTTTTGTTTATCACATTTTTTGTGATGTTTTCTTTTAATCTGGGTTATTTCAGCTTCAACTGAGAGAAAAAATGATCGAATTCCAATCCAATGTAGCTAGCACGTCAGTCCCTTCACAGCGACAACATCCACTGATAAGCGACCTTCTATTGAGGGTTTTTCTTTCTTTTATGATAGTGGAACCCTTATATCCTCGGTGAAGGATCTTCAATTAAGTCCTCACTGACTCTGGAGATATGAATTAATAGTTAATATTTATAATCTAATTAAAAAAAAAAAAAGAAAATGAAATATCCTTCTCGTGTCCGGTCAGTAGTGTGCTGTTCATCGCGCTACGGCGGAATAAAATATAAACGAAAATATAAAACTTTGAGATTATATTTTTAGTGCTTTCGAACTTAATAATTTAAGTATGGTTATTTGGCTTTGTTTTTTAAGAGTCTTTCTTTTTTTTCTTTTCTGAACCTTTTAATTATTTTTAGTATTGTATAGCGAGCGATATTTGAATCTAGCTACCTATCCTTTAGTACTCCATCGCACTCATAAAACCAGCTCTTTCCACTTGTGTTTATACTTGGGGTTTTCTTATTTCAATAAATGTTTTCACCACAGAGCACCCCCCTAAGGTGTCATTCACTTCCGCTCACCTAACACGTTCGCGAATTTTTATCACATGTTTTGCAACACACTTTACACGGCAAAGACAGCTTATTCTTAGCCCCACATCATCTTTACTGAAATTATTATTTGGAACTTTTAACCACATCAGTAAATTAAGCCTAAGAATGAAGTTTTTAAGCTTGGCAGTTTTCGTGGGACTTTTGTTAGCGGCCTGTGTAAGCTGTTCAGAGGCTGCTAAATCTTCGAACAACATGTACAATTGTAAGAAGCAGAGTGTAAATTGTTTTTAATTCATTTTTGAAGTTTATGATTTGCTACCTCCCAAAACATTTTCGAATCTTTGAAAGATTCGAAACCGTTTTTACAACGATTGACATTTTGTGAATTTTGCTTTAAGCCCGCAGAAAAACCATCAGCAGTGGTGACCTTATTATTTTGAAATCAGCTCATAGCAGTTATTCGAAACTTTCACTAAGCTGCAATACATCTGGCTGCCAATGGACGCATTGCCCGTCTAATGATGCTGAGGTTTCGTCGTCCTGCTCACCTGAGAATGCGGAGTTCAAAATAACAGCCAGAGGAGGAACGCTGGGAAAGCCCATCGAAAGCGGGGAAAAAGTGTCGCTCATCATTAGAAAGTACGGTCCTCAGTACAAGCTGACTTGTGGCAAATCTTCAACCGCGCAGTGCCATTTGGCTTCGTAAGTATTCAGCTTTAAATTTAAACACCGCATCAGCTCTTCTTGGGAATTTAACTCAAGCAACATCGGACGAGAAGATGCAACTGATGTCTATAGTTGACTTTCGGTCTGTACAATTTTGCTCTTAGTCAGTTATTGGCATTTCTCTCTTGGTCAGTATTAAGAACTCATAGGCAAAAGTAATTTTGCTTGGGTCAACCCAAACTTGACTGCTAGATATTTAGTAAATTATTGCTTTTTGACCTCCTTTTGCCACTTTTTTCTCTAGCTTTAAAGGCGACATGACAGGAAACAACTGGCTGATATACGACAACGCCACTTTTCAAATATTCTCCAAAGAGGCAGAGGATTCTACGCCCATCCACAATGGCGATGTGGTGGGACTCAAGTACTTACACTGCTCCAGCAAAGCATGGCTGACTAAAAGTGGCAAATTTCTTTATCCGCGTAGCTGTAGCAGAAACGACAAAACCTCTTGCGCAAAAGAGGACCGTTTCACCGGCTTCAAAATCTTCAAGAGCTGAAGTTTTTAAGATCTCAATTTTGAAGCTCAACCATAAATTTAAGCATAAACAGATTGGATCATTAAGTGACCATTTTGGAAAGACAATTAAATAATTTCTAAGGGATTTATGTGTTAATGAACTTTAACTTTTTGCTTTTCAATAAAATAGTTGAGGATTCGATCGCGATTACACGTCTTATGGTACTTATGACTCGACGGATAAGATTAAATCAAATGATCTTTGAGTCTTTGCTCCTTAACTGTTTCACCTTAAATTAGAAATCACCCTGACTGTTCTTTAATTCGTTTTGTTTATCACATTTTTTGTGATGTTTTCTTTTAATCTGGGTTATTTCAGCTTCAACTGAGAGAAAAAATGATCGAATTCCAATCCAATGTAGCTAGCACGTCAGTCCCTTCACAGCGACAACATCCACTGATAAGCGACCTTCTATTGAGGGTTTTTCTTTCTTTTATGATAGTGGAACCCTTATATCCTCGGTGAAGGATCTTCAATTAAGTCCTCACTGACTCTGGAGATATGAATTAATAGCTAATATTTATAATCAACTGAGTGCACTGGAGAATATTTTCACCAGAGATTGACGAACACCAATATTTTTGCGACGGTTCAAAATGAATTTTCGCCGGGCCGAGGTTTTCAAACGGTGCAGAATCTTTTGGGTGATTAGGTTGAGAAAATGGGTCGCTAAATTTTATCATTTCTTCCTGCCAAGGTTTCTCAACGTGTCAGCATGACTGCAATCTTGTCAATCGAATACTTTTTTCTTCAAAGAGTAATTCAGCAATGCATTGAATCAATACCGACCCCGAGACAGTATCGAGAGATAGTAATGTGCAGCTGTATATGAAGCAACATTTTCCTGCCGTTCAAATTGTTATTTCAGGGGCACCCAACGACAGTTTTGTCCTAAATGCATTGAAAACAATTTTTAGTCTATCCAGAGTATTTTCATATCTCTAGAAGTGCATTCTAAGCGGCGCTATAAAATTTTTATCTGTTCGGTCATCCAGGACAACTTGAGTCTTTTCCAAATTATATAATAATAGTAATAATGGAATTTATATAGCGCTTATACATCGCTGTTCTAAGCCCCTTACAATGTAAAAAAGGACATAAGAATATCATTAAGCACAAGCTTACATATAACCCTACTGTACACATCTTAAAAAGGAAAGAAAAAAAAACAAAAAAAACCAAAAAAAGCAAAAGCAAAAAAACAAAAAAACAAAAACAAAAACAAATATGACGAAACTAAATGTCATATACCTTTTTAAAAAGAAACGTTTTCAACTTAGATTTAAAAAGATTAACATCAGAACAAGCTCGAATTTCAAAGGAGAGCTTGTTCCATAATCGGGGGGCAGCAACGGAAAACGCTCGCTGGCCATAAGTTTTCATGTTAAAATTTGGTTCTTCAAGGCGTAAATGATCCCTTGATGACCGTAATGTCCTTGCTTGATGGTAAAATTTTAAAATATCTTCAAGATATCGGGGACCGGAGCCATTCAATGTTTTAAAAGTTATTAAATTTATTTTAAAAACAATTCTCTCCTCAACAGGAAGCCAGTGAAGATCTCTTAGAGTCTCGGTGATGTGATCTCGTTTTTTGAGACCGGCGATAATTCGAGCAGCCGCATTCTGAACGGACTGCAACGGACTGCAACTTATCCCTATGGGCAGTCAGTATTATTTTCCCGAAAATTTTAGATGCAATTTAAAGTTTTACGAAGTTAGGATTTTTTCTGATTCCTCTCTTCATAGCATTTTTAAATCCGAAAAAAATTTAAGTTTCCTTTTTCGACAAAAATAGCCAACGTGCATGGGAAGTGAAATGCAAAAAATTAAACTTCAGAAAATCGTATTTATTTTAGACTAGCTTCGAAAATTGTACAGGAATAGAACGGTCCTCTAGACATTTTTTAGCCTTCCTCAAGCTATAGAAAATTCTAGGCATTTGTAGTTTCTCCGAACAGATATTTTACAGAAAACAGTTGTCGGGTGCTCCTGTTATTTCCGCGGTGGCTGGTGAAATTAAAAAGGGATAGAACAATGGGTTCTGACGATCGGGTTCGGATTAGTAAGTGTTTTTTTAAACCGCACGGACTTTCAGAAATCATAGTAACAATAAATTGAAATTACTGATATTTGTCAAAACGAAAATAATCATAATTTTATTTTGCCCACTGCCGAGTTTAGTATGACCAAAAGCAATGTTCTACTTGTAATGGGCTTAAAGTTATCGATGATGTCATCACGTCTTGCGGAACGTGAACTGGTCGGACTCCCTAAACATGTTTCGCATTAATTAAGTAAGAAACCTCTTATAAACGTTTGCTAAACGTTACATTATTCATAACATAATTAGTCTTAGTTAAGGGAATTTGAAGTCTGTGTCAGTCTGTTAAGGCGTTCACAGAGTCGTCATCGAGTATGAAGTTTCTGGGTGAGACCGTTTTGGTGGCTTTAATCTTTCTTGGCGGAGTCAACTGTTTAGATTCCGTTGTTATTAACTCGAATAACCTGCAAGTAAGTTTCTCGGTACCGATAGAAGATGTGTGGACCGACTTATCGAGAGGTAAGACTTCGATAAAGCGTTTGATGTTGTTTCAGTTTTATTATTCTAGAGTCGCTAGCCTAAGCGATGTGCTGGGGACTTGGAGCTTTCACCCCGTTCGGTTTGTCTTAATTATTAATAGTGTAAACGTTTCGAGTTCATTCAAAGTTTTTGTGAATCTCACCTTTAGATCACAGCAAAATGCTTCTTTTACAAAACGAAAAAAAACGGCTTTACAATTAGTATGCGTCAAATATCTTCTTTCATCTTTTGGTAGTTTAGTGCAAGGTTTTAATAGGAATTTTTTTTGTTACAAGTCCACAGATATCCTGTAATCAAGAGTGGGGACCAAATTGTGCTACGATCAGCGCACAGCAGTTACTCCACCTACTTGCTGTATTGTGATACTAATTGCGAACTGGGTAACTGCTCAGGTAGTCAGAGTATGACGAAATCTTTGTGGTCTTCATGTTCTTCCTACTCCAAGTTCTATATCACCGCCTTTGGAAGAGTAAATGGAGAAGCCATCAACAGTGGAGACACTGTGTCATTGAGTTCTTATGCCTTCGGTTCCAGCTACCGGCTGAGGTGCACATCATCGAATACCTGGTACTGCAGAGTATCATCGTAAGTAAACAGTCTTGTGCTTTTTATAACATTGTTATAAGCATAAATCAATTTTTGACTGTTTAATTTGTTTATTTGACAATTGGCTTAATTTATTTCTTTTTATTTTAAATAGAATCACCAGCACAATGACTGGGAACCAGTGGCTTTACTACTCGTACGCCACCTTCGAGATTTACGCCAAAAACGCTGTGGATGGAACCCCTCTGCAATATGGTGACGTTGTGGGCCTTAAATATCCCTACTACGGCTCGAGTTACTGGATGACGTACTACAGCGGCTACTTTCGTCCTCGTAGCTGTAGCAGTTCCAGCAAGACGTCCTGTGCACTGGAGAATACTTACAGTGGATTCCGGATCTTCAAGAAGCTGTGAAAAATCTTCGAGTCCAAAGTCCTCAACCAGAGATCCAGCTGTTAAATGTAAAGTGTAACACTATTAGTTAAGCATCTGCAAGAGAACAAATGCTCTTTAGTACTGATATATGTATGCTAACTTTAAAATTATATGATAATAAAAGAGTTGAGGTAATGAAAAGGTGTTAAGTTACTTGTGAACCAATGGTCCAAAGATCGTAAACTACCACCTCATGTCCAGAAAAAAAAGAGTTAACTGAGGGAAGAGGGGGAGGGAGATGGAGAGAGGGGGCGAGGGGAGGAGGGGAGGGGGGGGGGGGGG